>JAMKQA010056524.1:0-18340 GCA_024699735.1 Posidonia australis | reverse complement strand
TGGGCCAGTGGAGCCCTGGTTTGTGGTTTTGGCCAGTGTGGGCCTGGTTTTTGAGGTTTTGAGAAAAGAGTTTGCGAAAGGAATTTAAAGGAAAAATTGATTATGGTTTTGTTTTCCGCGGTTTTCGTGGGGTGCGTACTGGGAGACTTTGGTCACTCAAGCATTTTCCTTGTGGTTTTGTTCGCAGGTGCAGACATGCGATTGGTTTAACGTAGTACATATAGTCTGGAGTCTGCTAGCCGCACACACAGGTTCCTGGTGGTTGGATATTTTACTGTTTAGCTTTAGTTTTCCCGTAATTTAATTTGTTTAAATTATTGTGGAAAATTTGGGACATGACAATTTTCAAGTACAGATCGTATGCAGTCGCGTTCTGATGGGGGAGTAGGAGTTTCTAGCCGCACATCGTTTCCTAGAGGTGAGCCTTAGTTACAGTTATTTAATCTTACTGCAATTAGTATAATTTTACTTATGATACTATGATCTTGGTAGCGTGCCCAGGGTCGGAGCGTTACATACGGTGTACGTAATTGGAGTCACATAGCCACAAACCACAAGTCTTGGGTAGTGATAGTAGCCTTTTTATTAATTTTATTGTAATTAATAGCTTAATAGTTGTAATTTCCTATAGAATTGTTTGATTATTTTGTTAATATTTGCTTTGGATAGTGTTGATGCTAGTTTGTGGCGTCGAGGGCGTTATACATCAGTTTGTCCTGAATCCTTTGTATCAAAGTTTATGAATAAATAACTTTCAATTCATAAATCACATTTTTATCAGAACCAAATATAAATATGTCATCTACATAGAAACATGAAATTACACATTTATCACCAATCATTTTGCTATACACACATCTATCATAATCATTAATAACAAATCTAATAGAAATGATGACTTTATCAAATTTTTCATTCCATTGTTTTGGAACTTATTTTAATTAATTTACATACTTAATGCTCTTGACCACTAACTATAAAATCTTTGGGTTGTTTCATATAAATTTCTTCTTAATTCTAAATTACTATTTAAAAATGCAGTTTTTATATTCATTTGGTGAATTTTAAGATTATATATAGAGGCCAAAGCTAGAAGTACTCTAATAGTTGAAAGTTTAGTTACAAGAGAATAAGTGTCAAAATAATCTATTCTTTTTTTCTGAGAAAATTTCTTAGCCACTAATCTAGTTTTATATTTCTCAATGGAACCATCAAGTTTTATTTTTTTTTCCTAAAGATCCATTCACAACCAATTGGTTTGCTTCCTTTAGATAAATCACTTAATACCCATGTATGATTTATAACTATTGATTCCATTTCAGAATTTATACCTTCTTTCCAATATGGAGCATTTCTAGAATTAATGACTTCATTATATATTTTTCATTTCTAAGTCTTTTACTTTTTCCTTATTTCTAGTTCTTGTTGAGTTCTGATCTTTTAGTAGAAGACACACTTGAGTCTACAGAAACAAGTTGATTAGATTTTTCTTTCATAAATAAAAATATTTTCAAAGATAGGAAAAATATTTTTAAAGAATGTAGCTTCTTTCTATTCAATAATCACAGTTGTTGGAATTTCATTTATATCAGATTTTATTATTAAAATCTATGCATATATTGATTGTTTGCATACTCTATGAAAACATCATCTATAGTTTTTGAACCAAGTTTCCTTTTTTTATTATCAGGAACCCCAACCTTAGAAAGACAACCTCAAACTTTAAGAGTTTTAAAATTGGATTTTATTTTATGCCACATTTCATATGTGTTTAAAACTTTTCCTTTTTGATGTATCATGTTAAGAATTGTACATGAAGTTAAAAGTACTTCACCCTACCAACATTTTATCAATTCTGAAGTCATTAATATAGAATTTATCATGTTAGTTAAAGTTCTATTTTTCCTTTCAGTAATACCATTAGATGAATATGGTGAAGTTAATTGATGTAATATTTCAAATTCTCCACAATATTTTTGCATTTCAGTTGAAATATATTCTCCTTTCCTATTTGATCTCACTTTCTTTATTAATTTTCTAGTTTGTTTTTCAACCATAACTTTGTAAATTAATGAATTTTCTATAACTTCTTCTTTATATTTCATAAGATACACATGACAATATCTAGAAAAATCGTCTATAAAAGTTATAAAGTATCTTTTACCTTCTGTAGTTAATTCACTATTCATCATATATATCTGTGTGAATTAATTCTAATAACTCTATTTCTATACGTTGAACTAATTTAAATGATTTTCTAGGTTGCTTAGCTTCAATACATGTTTGACATTTTTCATATATGTCATTTTGAAATTTAGGAATTAATTCTAAATTCATTATTCTACTCATGCAATCTTTATTAACATATCTTAATCTATTTATATATTCCTCGTTTAAGTACTTAATCATAGGCAATACAAATGCATGATATACACCACGTAATATATGACAGGTACGATATGTTAACTTCGTATGACACTTACATATTTGGTTTACAAAGAAAGTAGTCAATATATATCCATGGAAGGCCATAACCTTGCATAGATTTTATTATTCACATCCTAGTACAGACTTAAATATTTAATACGCAACATCTGAAAATCATTTTAAAGGAATGAATACAAGATTCATATATAGAGAATCAAATATCAATTTTGCATGACAAAGGTGAGCTCTTTACAACTAACATGTACATATACTTGATTAGATAACGATAAGAGTATGCTTGTAACTATATATGATATGCATGCTCAAGTTGATCATGTACATAGCTAGATGGGTTATAAGAGAAAAACTGCAAGATGGATACACGAAGCTATATGACCACTTATTGGATTGTATACTATAACGTATATAAGTTACCAATATGCAAATATGACTCCTTGTCCTATTCAATCACAGGCTCAGGGATGATGAAACCCAATACCAAAGTGGTTGCTGATTTGTCAATAATACTTGGACTGCCTTTACATTATAGGAAGGCCACTTTTAGGGATTGAACTCCAATTATTGAGAAAATATTTAATAAACTTTCTCTTTGGAAAGCAAAATTTCTATCCCTGAAGGTCATTTGACTTTGATAGATTCAGTTCTTTCTACCATCCCTACATACTATTTATCAATGCTTTATTTACCTATTAAGGTGGAGAAGGAAATAGATAAGCTTAGAAGTAGATTTCTATGGAACTCATTTTCTCCTACTGGAAAAAGTCATCATTTAGTAAATTAGGCATCCTTATGTAGATCAAAGACAAAAGGGATGAGGGATCATAAACTTAAGAAACTTCAATCTTGCTCTTAAAAGCAAACTATTATGGCAATTATTATCTAATTATCCTAATTTGAAATGGAAAGAACTTTTGAAAGCTTGATACTTCTCTAGAGCATGGCCAGGTACTTTGTTAAACTCTTCAATGAACAAATGTTCTCCTCTATGGCACAATATCAAAGCCTGTTTTGAAATCATTAATTGCTTTACCTCCTTCCAATTAAATAGTGGTGATAATGTTATGTTCTGGGAAAACGAATGGTGGAATGGTAAAAAGCTGAAGTTTAAATTCCCTGACTTAGACATTGCAGCAAAGTATAAGAAAGCTTCAGTTAACCAAACTATGGACTTATTTAGGACTGACTTTGGTAATTTATTTAATCTATCCAATGTCTCACAAGATAATCAAACAATTATCCAATCACAGGCAGATATGCTGGTAGATTTACTGTATGAAATGATTATAATGCCTGATGGGGATATCTTGATGTGGAAGCCAACCAAAGACAATATTTATTTAGTTAACTCTTACCATAAAGTCTTAAATGATGGAGGTATTAGATTCCCTTTCCATAGGAAAATCTGGGATAATTGAGTACGTTTAAAGATTAAACTATTTTCATGGATGGTATTATTAACAAAATTTTAACGAAGGAGAACATACTTAAAAGGGGATGGAGGGGTTCTAATATTTGTATTCTTTGTAAAATACATGGAGAAACCAGTACCCATCTATTCATCCACTGCTCCCTTATAAAATCAATTTGGAATTTCTTTACATCTACTTCTATGTACCCTAGCTATTTTCAAATTGCTGATCTATTTAACTTCCCACCAGCACTTAAATTTTATCTTGCCAAACTAGGATGGTATGTCCTGATCCAAGTTATATTCTAGTCGATTTGGTTGGAACGTAATAACAGAATCTTTAGAGGTTGCAGTAAGTCATGTATTTCAATTATAAATGACGTTATATCTTTAATGCAACAATGGGTAGAAAATTTTACTATAGGTTTTGAAAAAGAGGATATCTTACATTCTGTCTCTGCCATGCATCAATCATGGATCAAGGAGTAGGAACAAACAAACTCTGCTTCTTCTATGGGTTTCATTGACCTTCTCCTGCCTCCATCAGCTGATCTCCCTAACATGCCCAACTCTGCAACGGATGATGTTAACGAATGATACAATGGCTTATTTACTAGTATATTATGCATCAACTTTTGTTAATTTTGTGGTGGATAACAAGGAATTGTTCGGATTGAACTGGGTATATTATTTTTGTTTCTTTTGAGTGGAACTATCAGTTCCACAACAGTTTGTAATTTTGGACATCTTACAACTCTTGGTGATGGTTCTCATAGTCAAGAGAAAATTTAATACTATAATACCGTTTTCAAAAAGAAAAGTGGTTTTATATAATGTTGTATCTAAGACTTATATGATCTTATGGTGGAACCATACGTAGGAGATCAAGATCACAAAGTATACTATATAAAGAAGATTATAATTTTTATATGCCATATGTATATGGATTACTCCTATGTACCTCATGCAATCAATTAAATATGAGATGCACCTAGAAAAACGTGAGATTCACTTGCAAATAAGATATTTGAAATTTTGGTAGATAAAATAAAATCTTGTTACTCACCTAAATTTCTTTGTTATTAAACATTACTCATTGTAAATTTATTTTAATCCTAAATCTATGTAGCTATCACAGGGATTATTTTCTTCTTCAAAATTATTAGAATTTTTTAGGCAAATATCAACAATAATATGATTGAATGTAAAATGATATAAACAAAAATAATGAATAATTAATAACAAAGAAAAGAAACAAAACTGATCTTAGTTTTTGACGAAGTGGGATGGATCCTTTAACTTGAAGAAAAACCACCTTCATATAGAAGAATTTTCTTATTCTTCTCTAAAGATACATTGCCAAGACCTCCAAAGGTACAAGTTTTTTTAGATCTTCAAATTGTATTGTAGTATTATATATCAGAGAAAAAGAAAAAAAAAGAACAAGAAGTAAAAGAGATTTTTCTCTTTTTTTTTTCTCAAAACACAACAATCAAATATATAAAAGAGAAAAGACACATTGTGGATCAATACAATTTCCACCACAAAAAGAAATAACATAATCATAGACATTGCACATAATGATAATGTATTAAAAGATATTAAAAGATATTTTAAATTCGATAATTAAAATCAAAATCATTATATTCCAACATAAAACACTTCAAACTCCTACAACAATGTATTACTCGACAACGTGCACCTTAGAGGTGTTCATTGTGCCTAGACACGTAAACCGGGTTGGGTCGGCCTATACGGATTTTTAATTACCTCAGCCTGACATAGTCCACGACCCACCATTGGAACGGGCCATGGGCGGGGGCCGGGTGGGTCTATCCATTGGACTGATTTTTTAAATTAAAAAATTATTTATTATTAAATAATTAATGTATACTTTAAAAAAACTTGAAAAGATATTCAATATCTTACAATAACAACTATTACATTAATGTAAATTTTAAAAAAATATTTATTATTAAATAATTCATGTATACTGTATATGTTAAAAAACTTGAAAAACACATCAAATATTCAACAATTTACATTTTTACATTTACAATTATTACATAAATATATATTAAAAATTTTACAAAAGAAATCTATTCATATTCTTTAATCAGTAGTAGAGGCTCCCATCCCCGTTGAAATTGATGTCTCTTCTTCTTTTGATTCATCGTTTAAATTTAAGTTTTGTCGATGATTAACTGCATTATACCAATCTTTCAAATAGATAGAGGCTTCTACAGATTTTTCAGATAACTTACATCTTCTATCACTTAAAACTCTTTTTCCTGTAAAAATTACAGACTCCGATGCCACAATAGACGCTGAAATCATTAGTAAATCTTTAACCAATTTTAAAACTATAGGAAACCTAACAACATTATTAGATCACCACTTTAATATATCTAAGTTATCCATTTTAATATCACTAAATGTAAATTCACATTCTAAATAATTTTCTAATTCATTACTAGTTGTTGATTTTTCGTATTTTCCTTTTTTCTTATTTTATCTACTCTAAAATGAACTACTACTACTACTACTATCACTATTTGTTCCTACAAAACTAGATGTATATGTACTAGAAGTACTTTCACAATAATTTGTAACATAACTTTCAAATAATGCATATAATGTTATCTTAATTTTATTATTATATTCATCTATTTTTTCATTTTCATTCATATTACTAAAATTATCATCTATTTAAGTACCACGTAATTAACTAATCTATGCCTAGGATCCATGATTAATGGTAAGCATGCCCACATTGGAGGCTCATCCTAATAATTATTATATTTTTGTTCCATCACTTGAATAATATATTCAAATTTTGTGAATTGTCTAAATTATTGAAAAGTGTTTGTAATATTAAATAAATTAACTAAAACTAGAGAACTAATAGAATAATATTAACCAAATAATTAATTAGTTGTAGTATAAAATGGTTTTAAAAATATATGAATTAGGCTAACATTATATCAATCTTCATCATTTAATAAATAATTAGATCTTGAATTATAATATGTTATAATTACGTTACTATAAGATAAATATGAAGTTAACATATCATATGTTGAATTCTATATATGTTGAACATCTAATTTAAATTTTTTTAACTTTTAAACCTTGTTCTACACATAAGTATCTAAATTCTTGAAATCTTTTAAGTGATGTTTGAATAAATAAAATAACTGTTCTTATATTTTCTATATTAGGCCTAATGCAATCTATACATTCTTGTACAATTAAATTTAAAATGTGACAACAACACCTACAATGAAATAAATCACCATTTAATGCAAGTTTTAAATTTCTTTTTAATATTTCTACTACAACATTATTATTAAAAGCATTATCAAAAGAAATTATATTAATTTTATTATATATTTTAAATTTTTTAGTAATATATTCTATAATATTTGCTATTGCTTTTCCAATGTGTGGATGATCAAAAAGTTTTAAAGTAATTAATCTTTTTAGCAAATTTCATTCTATGTCTATTTAATATGTATTTAAACATAAATAAGAAAAATAATTTGGACCTGTCCAAACATCATAAGTTAATGATATTTTACATAATAAACTATAAAACATTTCAATTAAAATTTCTTTATTTTTTTAAAATGTTTTATAAATTATATTTTTAGTAGTATTCCTAGAATAGCCTTTAAATTGTGGGTTTAAATAATTTTATGTACAACTTTCAAATCTTTTATTTTCATAAAAATTAAATGTTTGCTCATCTTGTACTATAAATTTTGTTAAACATTGTTTTGTTTCTTCTAAATTATATTTCCAATTAATTATTTGACTTGAACCAATGTGCAATTTAGATTACCTTAAATCTGTGTTATCATCTTTATTATAGTCAGCTGTACATTTTGTTAAATGACTAGCAATATGACCTATACCCTCACTCCTAAGATAAGTATATCCTGAACTACAATAATTACAATATCATTTATTTTCATCAGTGGGATCTAAGGTTACATGTTTTCAAACCCATGAACTTTACTACCTAAGTTTTTTAGTGTCTGTAGATTATGTTTATGGAGTTGTGGTTTGGAGTTGGTCTGACTATTTGGTAGGGTTATAATCAAAGTCAGGGATATAATTATGGCTTTCTACATTAAAAGGTTAATCGATTTTAAAATCAAAAAAATTGATAATAAAAAAAATTCCTTGACCTAAAAGATTCAAAACTCAAAAATAAAAGGCTTAGAAGCAAAGAAATTGAAAGAATTAGAAGTAAAGAAATTTTTTTATTAACGGACCATAAACACGGAGGCTGGAGATAGAGACCGAAGTCTAAAGATCGGAGTATAATAGTGTTGTTGATGAAGACAGAAGACCGAAGTTTGAAGCTAAACTTATAATCTACACAAGTCAGAAGAGTTGAGACTTGAGAATAATAGAGAATTTGAGAAATAGAGAGAGTGTGGAGAGATTAAGAAATTTAAGAAATAAGAGGAATGGAGTGAGTAAGTTGTGGAAGAAATAAAGACATATTGAGGTATTTATAGAAAAAAATAATGAATGAAGGAGAAAAAAAATTAACATTGGCAACCCAACGTTCACATAGAATGTTAAAAGCCAATGTTCATATGAACGTTGGAAGCCAACGTTGTAAAAATATAGGTCACTTAGTTATTTTTTATTTTTCCAAAAATTCAGACGCACTTGATCCAACCCAATCGCTAAGTCGAGCCTAATTGGGCTTATTCTCTGGTCCAACTGGACTTAGACCTTAGACCCGGTACAACCTACGGTCCTATCCAGAATAATAGGTCGCCTTGGCCCGACTTTTGCTTGAACTAGGCCAAGTTGGACCAAAACATGGATTAGACCAGACGGACTCACGACCCTATTCAGATCAGGTCGGTTCGATCCAACTTTTGCTCAGACTAAGCCAAGTTGGACCAAAATATGGGGCAGACCAGACGGTCCAGGACCGACCCAACGTAATTCACATGTCTCGCCTATGCGACACAGATATCCCAGAAGTTGAGATATCGGGTATGATTTTAGAAATTTATCTCGACGAACCATCCACAAGCTCAAGACACCAACTTTCTCACCATCAAGGGGAAGATTCAACCGATTAAATGACATCTGATACTGTAGATCTCATCAACTTCATTATTATATAGATTTTTGCATAAATTGGTGTCCATGTCAATGTGTTTTTCTCATCAAGTCTGAGACGATCTGCTTGACGAAGTCTAAGATCCTGGAAAGAAGATGAAAAATCACAGCGGGCAACAAAAATTAATGGTCATAGAATCAGATCCAGTCCTACCCCGATAAATCAAAACCCAAACCAAACCAGGCGAAAAAAAAAACGGAGGAAAAAGTCATACATACCAAAGAGAGAAGAGGAAAGGAGGGGAAGGTGAAGAAGAAGAAGAAGAAGAATCCAGACCGGTCTTGGTGATGGAGCCGAAGGTGGAAGATGGAAAGGGCGAAGCTGCTGACGCCATAGCAGACTCGCTGCTGAAAGTGGTGGGGGAGATCGCTGAGCTGCCGGAGTGCAGAGGGCCGCTGAGGTGGCAGCACAACGACATGGCCCGGCGGGTGAAGCTGCTGACTTCCCTCTTCGAGGAGTTCAAGGACGGGGTCAGGATGTGGGAGGACGACAACAGGGCCCTGGCTTCCCTCGAGGTGGCACTCGTCTCGGCCAGGGACCTGCTCCGATCCGTCGATGAGGGCAGCAAGATCGTTCAGGTAAATCTTAAACTCAAAAATCGCAAAAAAAAAAAAAAAGAAGGTTTTTTTTCCCCTTTTTGGTTCTGGGGGTGAGTGATTGCAATCTTGGTAGAGGAGAGACAATTGTTGGCTTCTCTTCTCTCAGATGTTTTATTGACTGGGTTTTTGCCGGTTCTGACATGCTCAACCACATTTGCCTGCCTAAAAATGCTTATAGTAGAGGATTCTCCGGTAAACAGGAATGAGGAAATGGAATTTACGTCTTCTTGTGTTGTTTTTGTTTGAAGATTGTGCTTCGATTTGCTCGTCAGATTTACATGTTGTGAAGGTTACGAGTGTTCTCAAGGCTGAGCGCCTTAGCGCCGCGAGCTACCAGGCAGGCTAGAATGCGCCAAAGGGTAGGCATGTCGGTCTCGGTAGCACCTTCCTGCCGTGTGTGTCTGTCATCTCTCGACTTTATCTAGGAGAAAACCCAATGAAAAGGGTGGATATCTCCAATAAAATATTTTTCTTCAACATGGGGGATCTTTTCTGGTTTTTTCTTAATATTTTGTATATATTCTAGTTTCTTTTCCCCCTTTTTTGCCTGACCATTCATTTCCTTTAACATAACAGCTGTTTACTTTGTTAATCAACAAATATTGTAAATGGGGACATGAGCTTACAACATTGAATTGGTTATTTTAGGCGAGGATGTAAATTATGTTTGACATCTTGTTATTATATATCTTGTATTATAGATGATGCTGTACCATGTCCAACAACTCCAGCAAGACTTTTCTACCCTCCAGTCCTGACTTATAGATGATCCCATAGATAAATTTTTTTTAATTTCTAAACACTAATCTTCTGGTCTGTAGAACCTCTTAATTAATCATACACTTCGAAAAGCAACTTTGCATTCATTTTAACATTTTTTTTTGAATATCGTGGAAACCCCTTCCCTCGTCAACGTTGACGATGAGACAGTGGTGGAAGTGTAAAACCCCGGGGTGATATATCAGTCTATCAGAGACTACATGATAAACATGGGGTAAATAAGGGACAGTGGATTTGGTCCTACGACTCAAGGACGTCTAAGTCTTATCTCTCCATTCCCAACCAACAAGCCATGCCCTTGATTTGCCTTAACAACTTTTCTTTCATTGTAACAAATGAAACCAATTTGCTTTTGTTTTAACAATAATTTATTGTCATAAACTTGCTACCTATCCGCAGTAAACATGCCATGGCATTAGAGAGCAGGTCTTGAGAAAGTGATTCCACCATCTGAGCTTGTGTTTGATGAAAAAGTACAAAAAGCTCCCTGCGTGACTGAACATTTGTGATCTGTTTATGCAAGCTTGGCTATATATTGCATGAATAAATTGTGAACTTGATTTTTACTTGTTGTTCATTGTCCTTTCGTGCAGTTGATTGTTTGATATTTATTATAATAATCCAGTTACATGATGCCGTTCTTCTTCCTTAGTAAGAGTGTCTTTCTCATTCTCTCCAGTGGCTGCTATCTTTACTACTATTTGTTAGTCAAGTACCCATGGCCAAACAATAATTGCATATATTTAGGTAATTAGGTGAATATTGGTGTTTTATGCATGTCATGATCATACCACACATGTTATTTCCATATATTTCTTGATTTTGGTCCTTTTTTTCAATTAAATGCCCATCTAGTGCTCAAATGTATGGAAACGAAGTTCATTTGAAGACTGTCTACTGTCTTTCAAAACATTGCAGTTCTTTTAGATGATTTCTTTGTATGTGCTTCAAGAATGATATGAGAATTTTGAGCTGGGACTTTAAACCCAGGTTTTTCATAATATTTTCTTGAAGCCCAGATTTTTCATAACATTTTGTTGTTTATTAGTTTTGCTAAAATGTTTTGATTTCTTCTTCTTAAAAAATCTCAGTATTTTTTATTTTGCAGGCGGTAAGAAGTGAAGATTTAGGCAATAAGTTTATGGATGTAACAGAACAACTTGAAAATGCATTGAGTGGGATATCCTACAATAAGCTTGAAATATCAACAGAAGTTAAAGAGCAGGTAAACATCATAAATGGTAGTAATTTCCCTTTTTGCTTGACAAGGACTATCTGTTTTGTACATAAATCCACTTCTTGCAATTTATCTAATTGAAATCACTTTTAGACCTTGTTGATGGTGTTGGAGATGTATAATCATGTCTCCATCTTTTACATACCGACAGGACCTTGCCTTGTCAATTGAGGACTCCACATCAGAGAGAGGCTTATTTGTCATGGCCTTCTATCTGTCCTCTACATTAAGAAAAATAGTGGAAGTACCATGCTAATGGACAGCCAAAATCATAGTGTCACTCATCTTCCTCTAGATTGCGTAGATTTTGAGTTGGAATAATCAATCGTTAATATACGTAACGCTTTTCCTACAGAATATACTTACTATCAGATTTTAGAATTAGTAATTTGCCAGTACAACTAACAAATCTCATTGAAAAAGAAAGGGGAAACCAGTCTGTAAGAGTTGACTATCTTGCACGACTTAGTTGAGTCATCTTTTCCTACATAGAAATTTATCAATTTGGCCTGTCATCATTTGTTGAGATCTTTATAATGCAATTGCATTGTGTTAATGTGTATGGACATATATTTCTTCAGAGATCTTTTGAGTTTTTGTGCCACAGAACCAAAATCAATGGCTCTAAGCACTAACATGCCCGATTAATGTTGAATCAACTGTGCCAGGAAATACACAGTCCTGAATTGATACAAAAGGTCAAAGGCAGATAAACTTTTTACCTTTTATGATAATTTTAGATATTGTCAAGTGCAAAAACAAAGAACACCATGAGCATGTAGAAGAAGGTTCAATATAAAGTGTTGATTGGCAAACATAAAAGCGTAGTGGTTGGTGGCTACAGTGGTGAAAATCACTAGTTTTTTTTTATTCTTCATTTGCCTGTAGTTGCACTTTATTAACTACGTGTGTATATGTTTTCACCATTAGTATAATGTGATGTTTTTTTTTAATTTTTTTGATAAGATTGTATGGTAAGATGTCTCAGCAATCATTCAGGTTGAGCTTATCCATGCCCAGTTTAAAAGAGCAAAAGGAATAATTGATCCACCTGATATACAACTTTCTCGGGATCTTTCTTCAGCCCGTGCTGAGAAGAACATTGACCCAGTAATTCTTAGAAGACTTTCTGAGAAGCTAGGTCTCAGAACACACAATGATTTGGAGAGAGAGAAAAATGCTTTCAATAGAAAGGCCAATGGGAATGGTGCAGAAGCTGAGAACTCACTGGTGCTCAGGAAATTAGAAGATTTTGTCCTGAAGGAAGTTCCAGATGCCAATGCCCCTGGAAAAAACACTGATGTAACAAAGCTCAAGTCCCCTCTTATCCCAGATGATTTTCGCTGCCCGATATCTCTTGAGCTAATGAAAGACCCTGTTATTGTCTCCACAGGACAGGTTATGTATTTTTCATCTATAATCAAGCTTTAGCTTAAACTTTCATTCTTTTAATATTTCTTCCCTCTTTCTCTAGACATACGAGAGATCAAGCATTCAAAAATGGCTGAACGATGGACACAAAAATTGCCCTAAGACACAGCAACACCTGTCTCATTCTACTCTGACACCAAACTTTGTATTGAAGAGTCTAATTGCACAGTGGTGTGAGAGTAATGGTCTTGAGGTTCCTAAACAACAAGTAGATTGCCAAGACAAGACTTCAGCTAAAAGCAAATCTGACTGTGATGAAGCAGGCATCAAATCGTTACTGCAAAAATTAACACGTGGAAATATTGAAGAACAAAGAGCAGCTGCTGGCCATCTCCGATTGCTAGCAAAGAGGAACGCAGATAATAGGGTTTGCATTGCTGAAGCTGGGGCAATTCCCTTACTTGTATGTCATTTATCATCAACTGATTCAAGAACTCAAGAACATGCTGTCACTGCACTGCTTAATTTATCCATAAATGAGACCAACAAAAAACACATAGTTGGTGCTTGTGCAATACCTAAGATAGTAAATGTGTTGAAGAATGGGAGTATGGAAGCAAGAGAGAATGCTGCTGCCACCTTATTTAGTTTATCTGTAATAGATACTAATAAAGCGAAGATTGGAGAAGCTGGGGCCATACCTGTTCTCATTGACTTGCTTTGTACAGGAAGTCCAAGGGGTAAAAAGGATGCGGTGACAGCCATCTTCAACTTATCATTATCTCCAGAAAACAAACAGAGAGCTGTAAAGGCTGGAATTGTGCCCCATTTGATGGATATGTTGATGGATCCTAGTGGGGGAATGGTGGACGAGGCACTTGCAGTGTTGGTACTTCTTGCAACTCATCAGGAGAGTAAGCTGGCTGTTGTGGTTTCCAATCCCATCCCAATATTGGTGGGGCTGATGAGAACAGGATCTCCTCGTAATAGGGAAAATTCGGCAGCCATATTGTCATCTCTATGCATTGACGATGCAGATCAAGTTAAGATTGCAAGGGAATGTGGAACAGAAGAAGCGTTGAAGGACTTATCTGATCGTGGTACCGAACGTGCGAAGCGGAAGGCTGCACATCTTTTAGAACTTCTGCGCAAGAATGACAGGGCATGAGATGGTTTATTATTTTGACGTGCGTACTACAAAAGTTAGACATCTCTTCGAAACTCATCTCCATAACCTTTTTCCCCACTACGTTCAAGATGGTCACACTCTGCACAACTGGATTCATGAAGATGATCAGTTGTCTGTTGAGTTTCTTTGTGCACTTCAAAGCAAGAATTTCATATGCATGTATATTCCTTTGTAATATTATCACGTACATGAAAATGTCATCTATTTTTTTTAATGAAATTATCATAATGTAATGTTTATGTAAGGAAATATATGGTGTAACTGCCTTGGCAAAGTATGATTTGTAACAAATGTTATTATTGGACTAGTGTAACATTTGACATAGAAACTTCCGCTCTCGAAAATGTGTCGACGCTCTCGAAAAGTTAATGGCCGTCGCTCTCGAAATCGTCTCTCCCAAAGCCTCTGCTCTTGTGATCTGTTCAGACAAGCTACTGGTTTCGACTGGGTTGCGTTCAAAGTCAACTTGGAGGAGGAAGACCTTCCACCGATCTCGTTGCCTGGCAAGGCTCATCGTCGATCGGTAAAACCTAAACCTTCTTCTTCCTTGACGTCCCTTGATCAGGGGCGTCGAGCGGGGAAAGATCTCTCTTCCCCCTTGGATCTGGGGTCTACCCTTGACTCCTGGCATCTAAGAAAACTTTCTATTTTCCTCTCCTGTCCTTTGAGGGGAAGATCGATCTCGGATGGCCTTGGCACGTCTAGATCTGGTCTTTTGACTGTAAAATACGGGGATATTGCATACTTTGGTTTTAATTCCTGACATGGTGTAGATAAAAATGTGGATTGCTTTTACTTTAGTAAGGAGTTATCTCCTAACTGGCTGAATATTTTAGTTTCTTGTTCTTTGTGGTCGGATCTGAACTATGTTCAAGCCGAAGTATGTTATCCCATTTCTTTCTTCTTCGTCAGAGATTCTGTATTTTATGAAAAAGTTTTGTTGAAGGCATCCCTGAGGATTGTTCCCTGGGATGTTCCGGGATCCTTTGGATCCGTTGGATCGGGATCGTTTCTCCCTGATAGTTCTGTTCTCCTTCTTTCACCTGGTGCTCTGGCGAGACTATTACCGTCGGTAGGTCGCCGGGACGAGACTCGTCGTCTCTGTTTGGGAGAGACGGAGAAGTCAGGATCTTTTGACTTGCCAGACTACTCTTCTGTCTCGAGCTCTGTGTGGGGCTATTCTCGGTATTTTCCCCCGAGATTAGTAGATGACAATAATCATTATTGGCTTAATAATCCTACGGATAACTGTAATACCTTGTTTAATTCAAAATTTAACACTAAGCAACCTATCTTCCCTAATCTGGTGGGGTCCCCGTATCCCTATGTGACAGAGGACATGTCTGTTACGCCAGATATATTCTCTCATCCCGTCTTTTCTGAAATTAATGTTTAGAAGGCTCCGCCATCTGCGAGCGTAATTTTCTCCTCTTCCCATGAAGTTTTTAATGCTCTGCCGTTTCGATTGTCAGAAATCTCTGCAGTAGAGATTTATTCTGACCAAAACCTCTCTCTTGTTGGAAAAAAATTGTCGAGGTTCACGTTTTTCTGCCTTACTTTCTCCTTCTCTTCCTGAGAGTACGTAGAACAACACCGTTGCTTCTAACCTCTCTGTATCCTCTGATTCTTACGAGTGGAAGCTGGTGGAAAAGAAGAGGAAAACTCCCTCTCCCCTGGTAAGCTTCTGTCGTGATAATGGCCACTGTTTTAAATGTAGCCTCCGTGGCCACACTAAAAACACCTGTAGATTTTCTTGTTCTTGTTACAAATGTAATTCATCTACTCATTCAGTGGCGATTTGTAGATTTTTTCAGGAGAAGAGACTATTTTCTTCCTCTGTCCCCCCTATGGCTGGACTTTCTCCCCAAAATCAGTCTGTAATACCACCCTCTGAGACAACTTGTGACCTTATGCTTCATTTCTCATGTTGTGCTATTGTCACTGATCATTCATCACACCTAACTAGGGATACTCTTATCCAGCATATCTCACATAACTGGCCTATACAATCTAAGGTTGACGTTAGTGATTTTTCTCCTGGAAAGTTTCTACTAAATTTCTCTTCACCCAAACTTAAAAATGAAACCCTTAGTCTCTACAGGTCCTCCCTTCAGACATTGTCAGCCTCTTTCATCCACTGGACACCCACTTCTAATGCGATCCTCTCCTTGAAGGAGGAGGGGATTTGGATCCGGTTGGAAGGGATTCCTCACCATTTATGGTGTATAGAGGTTTTTCATATAATGCTTTCAGAATTTGCAGAACTACTTGAGGTTGACCTCTCTATTGATAGGGTCAAATTTTTGGGGTTCGCTAGGGTCAGAATCAAGATCCACCCGGGTAAGGACATTCCTGATACTAGGTTCTTTGCATATGGAAGAACAGTCTACCCCATTAAATGTAGACTCAACTAGGACATCTGCTCTTCTTCCCTTCCCAGCCAGAACACTACTTCTGCTTGGCCTAAGCAAACACCCCATACCTCCTCAGCTAGAAACTTACATCCAATGAAGAAACCTTTTAAAAGTAACAAAGGTTGGAGAGGAAACAATGGTGGGAAGAATCCTAAATCTGGGAAGAATGTTTGGACCAGATTTACCTCTCACGCAACTCCTTTAGTCTCCTCCTCTGCTGCTACAGGTCTATTACCTACCCCTCCTACTCCAGGGATAGCGAATATAACCTCACCTCTCATTCCAATAGATAATACCCCACTCACCTCTTCTCTGAAATCAAAACCGGTATTACCCAATGTTGCTTCTGATTTGGTGGAAGCTGAGCTCAGGGCCAGGAAACTCACATTGGCAAAATTCAAGAAAATATTGGCGATTTACGACTGTATGGAACAAGATGATTTGAGCAACGTTTCATCTGAAATTCCATCTTCGCAACCTCCTACTCCAATGCATGCATTAGGTAATATTTGCCAAATTTTGGTTGATAATAATGACTGCCTTTATTATAGCTCTGCTTCCAACAGTGATCATTCCTATTCGGTGCATCTTGATTTTTCTAATAAGGATAACTTGGTTAACACTGATGCTAACCAAGTGGATCCGCTGCTTTGGGACTCTTATGAGCATTTTCGATCCTTTTGTGAGGCTATTGGAATTTCTATAAGGTCAAAAAATGAGGCAATTAGTTTTTTTGATCAGATTAGACAGGACCAGGATAAGGAATTTATAAACTTAGAAGTTGCAAACATTCCTACCACTACTAGAAAAATAGGAAATCGCGAGGACAAATGTCCTCGCTAAGTCCTCGCAATTTCCTCGCTAATGGCGTTTGCGAGGACAATAAGTCCTCATGTTATGTATCATCGTTAAATTTCAATTGCGAGTAAATTTCCTCGCAAAGTCCTCGTAAATTTTTTTACGAGAACTTTGCAAGGACAACGCTATTAGTCGTAATTTCCTCACAAAGTCCTCGTAATGTCCTCGCAAAATTTTTTTAAAAAATAAAAAAAAATAATTACGAGGACTTAGCGGGGAAATGTCCTCGCTAAAAATATAAAAAAATAAAAAAAATTAAAATTTTGTATCAGACTGTGTCTGGTATGCTCAGCAACAACATAATCTTTGTTCTTATCAAAATATCAATAATTAAAAAAATTCCAGATGGGCAATGACCCCACCTGGTTTCTGATAGTAAACAAAATATAACATTAGAAAAAACAAAAGAAATCTCATAATTGAAAGGACAAATAAACCAATCTTTCTTGATAGAAATCCTCAAAAGAATTTTTAGAGCAGATGGTGTCTCCCATAAAAAAATCATGTTGTCTTTCTCAACTTAGATTGCTAACACATAAACACATACTGTATATAAAAAATCGTATGCTTGTAGCACCAAAAAGTCACACTTAAATATGTCCATCGATGTAAAGAATATATATACATCAATACAATCAAAATAAAACAAAACATAAAAAAGTTACTAGCATAAAATCCCAATTTTTCTTATGTATAGATGCAAGTAGAATTACATGCATCGAGGCAAAAATGGTACGAGAGGCACCATATGGTTATTTGCATGGCTACAAACATTTTTTTATTTTTATCAAATTTCAATAGGTGAGTAATAACCGATTTTCAACATGATGGTGATGAATACCATACCCATCTATCTCTGGCATTTGAACATCCATGAAGCAAGC
>JAMKQA010056523.1:0-39622 GCA_024699735.1 Posidonia australis | reverse complement strand
TTCATCCTAGAGAATGTAGATGACATCTAATAGTTTAGATTTTTAATTTAATGGTTAAATATTGAGATATAAAAGTTGTCCTTAAAATGCTAAAATGAGGACATGTCCTTAACTGAACTTTTTCCTATATATATATATATATATATATGTATGTATATGTACATGTATATGTATGTATCTTAATTATCTATACTACTAGAAAAACTCAAAATTATGAGGAGAGATGTTCTTGTAAAGTTCTTATGAAGTCCTTACGAGGTCTTTACTAAACGCCCTTGCAAGGACATTTTGTCCTTACGGTAGAGCTCATTACTAAATCAATTTTGCAAGCAGATTGCCTCGTAATGTGCATGCCATGTATGCTATAAGGATGTCGTAAGGACATTTGTCTTTGCAAAAAATAAAATAAAATAAAACCAATATTTGGAAGAAAAATCCTCATGAAGTCCTCGCAAGCTACAAAATGAAAATCAATTCTAGTTTGAATACACAAACTAAAACTAATCTTGTTTAAAATTCTACAAGAATATTATTTAGGGTAAGCAAACAATAGAAGGGTTCAAGATCCAAAAAGAGAATCCAAACTGCAAGGGCATCTTACTTGCACATTTACAGCTAGCGAGAATAGCCCTTGTTTTGATGCAACATGCACCAACAGGAAAATCATAAACAAATTCACAAGCGTTAGCTAGCTCGTACAACCTTACATGCAGGATGGCAAAAAAAAAATCTAGAATACATTTTGATCAAAAATTTTCAAACCTCTTGTCTATGGAGCCAATTCTTTTTTAATTTTTATGGGAACAATACCAATTCTTCAGTAAAGCAAAATTATAAAAGGCATGCATAGTAACATTGACATGGTTTGATAGAGCAAAAACACCATCAAAATAATCAATTTTTGTAATTATAAATACTATCCAAAATTAGCAGCTTCTACAAAGCACAACAACCATTTTAGGTAGGCAAAGGTACTCCTTTTTCTCATTTAGATTTATCATAGTTTGCTTGTATTGGTAGATCATGTTTAGATCCCTTTTAATCACTTCCCTTCTTTACAAAAAACAACATTCAGAGCCACTGGAGGTTAATTAGAATCTTACTTGCACTACACATCCTGGACCTCTAGCAACATGATCCATCCATTTTACATGCTTGAACCAATCAACTGCTACAAGTTCCATAATATGCTTTCCTATTTGGAATCCAGTGTTGTACTAGCATGAGCAACAATGAGTACCGTGATAAACTCCACTAGTTGATCAAGTGCACTTTCACTAGGAAAGAATGGTTGATGAATTTAAAATTGTTAAATGTCAGTATCACAAATAACTCAGTTAAAGAATTCTTCATAGTAAAAGAAACCTTAGTGACAAACCTAACCAAGCAATAACTCAACAAACACACATCCTATTGACCATGCATCAAGTAATGTTGTATATTTTATGGCACTGAATATGAGCTCTGGAGCACGGTGATATTGGGAACAAATGTATGAAATTTTTGCTTCACCCTTAACCTATTTGATGATAAATTCATAATGTTTGCAAGTATTAGATATAACAATTAATGCAGCAAAAGAAACCAACTACACATATTTTTAATGTAGAGATGGCATAATCTACCTATAACAACCATAACCACCACCACAATAATCTATATTACCTTCCCCAACTTCCCATGACCCATATATCCACTTTGGAACTAGCATTAAGGCATTTCTTTCTATCCCACTCTCTTTTAGCTATGGGTTCATTTGCTTTGACTAAGATCAGGTTCATATTGATGTTGTACTAACTCGATTTTAGAAATTTTATACTAACATCATTATAAATGACACGATTTTGTACTAACTTGATTCTAGAAATTTTGTAGCACACAAGATTCAACCATACTAGGGTTGTCCATGCCCCTTTATGAAAAATTTGTGAAATAGATATACCAATATGGATTCCTTTTTTTGCAAAGCAATAAGAGGGCAAGCCCTCAAGTGTGTGTATATGTTTGTCATAAAAATCATATACAAGAGTCGTTGAGTAATCCATAGATGCTCAAGAAAAGAGCGCACCACTATACAAAAAACCACAAACAACAACAATAAACAAGATCGCTCATAGGATTGCCACTATAAAGTCTCTAAAATGAAGTACCAAATCAAATTTAGAGATCTCGTTCTATCAGCACTATCAAAAGTCAAGCATTACGCTCTTGCCAAATAAAATAGACAAAGTCTTACAAAGTGAATAAAGCTCACTGTCGCAAATGAGTACAAGGCAAACCATAAACCACTCCAACGACTCCTGAATAAGCCCACCAAAATCAAGTTGAAGAGCAACAACAGCTAGCGAAACCATCTTTTTGGAGAACGAGTGTGACATCTGTACCTGATTTTCCTCTTAATGTAAAATCATGGAATTTATTGTATTATTTGAATATAGTTTATCAATGGATAATTAGATGTTGTGTTTGTTATTGTGATCTCTCCCAGTGTATTTGTGTTCTTGGTTTCTCTGGCTGTGTGTCTTCTCTAGCTCATGTCGGCTTGTATGTGCACCATGGGACCCGTGCTTAAGGGTGAGACCCATTTGAGACATGGTCTTGGCTTGCATTTGGGTTTTGGTCAAGGTTCCAACCCTTCACCCGTGAGCTCCATCCCACTCCACCCGTGAGCCCTAGCGAGAGGCTTGCACGCTCCATCCCATCTGTGGCAAAGAGGCCAACATTGATGGCTAGTGGGATTTCGAGACATTGCAAGCAGGACAATGAGGATTTAAGGAGACTTGACACAAGGAGGAGGAAGGCGAGGGTCAGAGGAAGTGAGGTGGAGCAACTAGAGGTGAACCGAGTGAGGGAGAGAAGGGGAGCCTTGTGCTGGAGAAGAGGAGCTTGTGCTCTTCACCACCGGAGGAGCCACGTTGAAGGTACACAAGCTCACCAGAGTAAGGTATGCATTTCCCCCTCTTCTTCGTTTACCGTTTAGGGCTTAAGGGTTCATATGATTAAATCATGATTAATGATGTCGAAATCATGCAAAACTAGGAGAAATGATGGGAATGTGACGAATAACATGAATGTGATGAGATCTTGCAATTTTATATTGATGTCGTGGGATTTTGATGATGAATTCGAATGCATGCTACAGTAGCTTCATATGAGTTTTGTGTCCTTTTGACTTTCTATAGAACAGCATGCTTAATGGTTTTGTGAATGGATTGAGGGGTTTTGAAGTAGACTTGGAGGTCTACACCCCATGTTTTATTCGTGATTTATGTGGTAGATTAGATGGGTCTGCCCCTCACTCCCATTTTGGGAAGAAGAGACGGCATAGGCTAAGGGTTGTTTTTTGCAATTGTAGAAAATGGTATGCCGAATTGGATTCGGTATGCCAAAATGCCCTAGTTGGAGTCCCCTAAGCCATTGATTCGGATGATCGAAGGTTTTTGGTTGTCCGAATCAGGAGATTTCAGACGACTAGCTAAGTTCGGTCGACCGTTCTGGCAAGAGAACTGATATACTGACAAAGATTCAGGCAACCGAAAGGTTTTCGGTCGACTGGGATCCTATTCGGTATGTCGAATCAGGACCAGACCCATATTGTTTAATATCTTGTAAAATGCTAATAAAGTGGGATAAATGCATGATAAATGTATTAAATGCATAAAAATGATTTATGAGATGTTTCATGTGGACATATTGTTTTAATAGTGTTTTCCATAAATTGTTAAACATGGAATATGTGGAAAGGAATGTAAACCCATGGATGGGGTGCATACATGGTATTATGAACCATGGAATGAATGAGAATGTGAATGAATGGTTTTGAGAACCATAGATGATAAATGTGAATAATGATGTGTCAGATTTATAAATGATTTTTATGAATGGAAACTGGTTTTTGCAAAGTGATTTGAACTGGAAATTGCATATGGATTTAAAAGAAATTTCTGAGATTTGTAGGAGCCACATTTAGGCCAAGACTTGTCGGCAAGGGTAGTGAGACCTCTAGAAATGTTGGAGACGTGTCCTTGGTCGTAGATGCCGAGTTATGGTCCGGGGTGGGGGCCTCAAGACTGTGGTGGTACTGTAAAACCTGGGATACGGTAGACCCAGACTACCCTCAGTGTCGATGCTGGTTGGGTCTGGAGTTAGAGTCCCTAAGTGCTCAGGCACCAAGACGTCGTGAGGATGCACTCCGTGCTTGTACCATTGAGGGTACGCTTTTGAGGCTGCGGCTGGAGCGGTTGAACTCCTACGTGGGGTGGTTCACCACTGTAGTCAAGAATGAAGCCTTAACAACTTCTTATGACCAAGTCGGTCACCTGTGGCCAAGGTGATACGACCAGTCTTTGAGATATAAATTGAGATTGTGATTTGAGTTAGTTTCTAGCCTTGGTTATTGTGATTTGAAAATTAACTATGTTTTGAGTTGGGATTTTTAAACGAGAAATTGTTTTCTGCTCATATAGATGATTTGCAAGTGAGCATGAGATTTTAAAGGAAATGAAAAGAAAGTTTTAAAATGGCATATCTCCTATTGGTTTTACCAAATTGCGTGTGTTGGTTTTCAGTGTTTGAGGTTTCTTGAGGCTTCCTGACCATGTAAAGCTTTTGATAGTTTTGTCGTCGTTTTTGGGACGCATACTAGGTGACATTCCCGTCACTCACACGTGGTTTTTGGTTTCTTTGTCTTAGGTGCCTAGACAAAGCAGTCTTGTCTCGTGCATTGCTTCAGAGCCACTTTAGCCACACACAGGTCTAGGTGTTTGGTTTTACTTATTTAATTCTGTTAAATTAAATTTAATTATTTGCTTTGGATAGTGTCTGTACTATTGTGTAGCGCAAGGGGCGTTACAGAGTGGTATCAGAGCGTAGGTTTACTAAGTGCACCAGCTTAGGGTGTTCGGCACTATGGCTTTAATCAAACTGCATGATTAGTATGAATTATAGCACCTGATTTGTTTGTTTGTTTGTTTACTTGTGGTGGTAGCAAGATGCCACCTAGAGGATGTGGCAGAGGCAAGACTTCAGCAACAAGTTCTGGCAAGGAGCAGGATAGTGGCTAGGGAGGCATTCAACAGGAGCTGAGTTACATGATGCAGGGATTTGCTCAAACTTTCAGCAAGAACAATACAGATGAGACCAAGGCAGATCCCTTGCTTAAACAGTTTCGCTGTCTGAGCCTGCCAACTTTTGATGGCAAGGGTAAGCCAAAAGATTGTGAGACTTGGCTGCTTGAGGTTGAGAAGATCTTGGAGGCCATGGAGTGTCCAGCTGAGAAGTGGGTCAGATTGGCTACCTTTTAGTGCAAGGGAGACGCCGACCAGTGGTGGAGAGCCACTCGCCGCATGAAGTTCCCTAACGTTAATTTGCTGATGATCTCGTGGGATGAATTCTAAAAGGCCTTCTACGAGAAATACTTTCCAGAGTACGAAAGGGATCGATTGGACAGGGAATTCAGAAATCTGAAGCAAGGTAGCATGACTGTAGCTGCATATAATGAGGCAGCCTTCACCAGATTGGCGTAGTTCTCACAAACATTTGATACCAAGAAGTGTAGAGGCAAGAGGTTTGTGGAGAAATTGACTCCAGTACTTAGGTCGAGGGTCTTAGGCTACGAGTATCCCACTTTGACTAGGGCAGTGGAATTGGTTGCCCGCTATGAGGAAAACCGCAAGTTGTTTCTGGAAGATCACCCCAAGGGCAAGGAGAAGGCGTTTGCTCCACAGGCTTTCACTTCTGGGAAGCAGAGTTCAGGCAGTTCTAGGAGCTCTTGGAAGAAAAGGAAGGAGCTTGTCATATCTGTGGTTGGGGGAGGAGGAGCTAGATACAGTCAAGTTGGTTCGAGTAGTGGCCCAAAAAAAAAAGAGATCCTGTTTTGTCTATGGGTGTACAAGACATGTGGCAGTACGATGTTACCATCGGCAACAGAATCCAGAAAAGATGGTCTACAACAACTGTGGAAAGTCTGGGCATATTCAGCGAAATTGTCCTAATCCTGCGAAGTTGGCCAAAGAGACACCCTGTCAGCTAACCAAGGGGCGAGTGTTCTCCTTAACTACTCCTAATGCTGTCCTTTAACGGACGTTTTAGAAGGTAAGGAATAGAGGCATATTATGAATTGTAATCCATTCCCTTTAAGTGTTGCTATATCTGGTACTCTTCCCTATGTTGTTGATGATGATGGATGTTATAATGTGATATCTAGGTTCCTTTCTTGTGGCTAATCGTATGGCTAGAGTCTTATTTGACTCGAGGAGTTCTTTTTTTTTATCTCTAAGTCATTTACTGCTGAGATTGAAGATAGGCTGGCTAGGTTGGCTTTCCATCTTGACGTGGTGACCCCACTACAAGAGCACAGCATAGCATGGAAATACCTATAGTCAGTCAATGTGAAATTGGGGGACCAAGATTTCAGAGCCAGTCTGATAGTGATGGATATGTAGAAATGTGACATCTCTTGGGGATGGACTAGCTAACACAACATTCAACTAACATCGACTTTGTAGAGAGGAGAATTCAAGCAGAATGCCCAGGCCAGGGGTGGTGTGTGGTGCAAAGGACCAAACTGGGAGAATAGAAGAAGATAATTTCTGCAATCAAAGCCTACTGCCATCTATCTAGTGGTTGTATGGGATATCTAGCAAGTGTGGCAGTGTCTTCTTCTTCTTCTGCTCTCAGGATACAGGATATACCAGTGGTTCAAGAATATCCTGATGTTTTTCTAGAGGACTTGCCTAGAATGCCACCACACCGAGAAGTTGAGTTCCAGATTGACCTGGTGCTAGAATCTAATTCTATTTTGAAGGCTCCTAACCGAATGGCACCAGCGGAGTTGAGGGAACTCAGGAATCAACTTCAAGAGTTGTTGGACAGAGGATTTATTAGGCCGAGTGTGTTACCTTGGGGCGCATTGGTACTGTTTGTTAAGAAGAAGGATGGTTCACTCCGTCTCTACATTGATTATCAAATATTGAACTAGATTACAGTAAGGAATAAATACCCTCTGCCCAGGATTGATGACTTATTTGACCATCTTCAAGAGGCTTTAGTCTTCTCAAAGAATGATTTGAGATCAGGATATCACTAGCTGTGGATCCGAGAAACTGATGTGCATAAGACAGCTTTTCGTACTTGGTATGGCCATTATGAGTTTCTAGTTACGCCATTTGAATTGATGAATGCACTAACTGCTTTCATGAACCTGATGAACTGGGTGTTTAGACCTTACTTGGATCAATTTGTTGTGGTATTTGTTGATAACGTGCTAGTCTATTCCCCTGTTGTGTAGACTCACTAGACACATTTGAGAATTATGCTAGGGACTTTGAGGTAGCACCAACTCTATACAAAGTTCTCTAAGTGTGAGTTTTGGCTTGAAGAGGTCACATTCCTTGGCCACATTATTTCAGGTGAGGAGATTAAAGTGGATCTAGCCAAAGTTGAAGTAGTCAGTAGTTGAACCAGATCCAAAACAATGACAGAGATCAGAAGTTTATTGGGCTTGGCTAGCTAGTACAGAAGGTTCATACAAGACTCTCCAAGATTGCAGCACTTTTGACCAGATCGACATAGAAAGAGGTTTCTTTCATTTGGGACTGGCAATGCAAAGAGAGCTTTAATGAATTGAAGACTCGACTGGTCACATTTCTGGTATTGACTCTACCCTTTAGGAGTGGAAGCTTTGCAATATAATGTGATGCTTGTGGGATAGAAATGGGGTGGGTACTAATGCAGCATGGGAGAGTTGTGGCATATGCCTTACGCCAGCTGAAGAATCAGGAAAGAAATTACCCTACTCATGATTTGGAGATGTCTACAGTAGTGTTTGCACTAAAGATCTAGAGACATTACCTGTATGGTGAGTAGTTTGAGGTATTCACAGATCTCTAGAGCTTAAAGTACATCTTCACTCAGAATGATTTGAATCTGAGGCAGAGGAGATGAATAGAATACCTCAACGACTATGACTTTAGCCTGTCTTATCACCCTGGGAAGGCTAATGTAGTCGCTGATGCCCTAAGTAGGCACACCCACATGATGGCTAGCCTAATGATCAAGGAATGGTGTATGCTAGAAGATTTGGTTGGGTGTAGACCTTTGAGACAGTCTCAGGGACCTGCTGGAGCTTGGGTGGTAAATATGTCTGTTCGCCCAAGATTATTGGAGACTATTGTGGTTACTCAGCAACTAGACCCTTTCGTGCAGGAGGCTTGGGCAAAGCTGGAGGCAGGAAAGGCTCCTCACTTCTCTGTTGGTGCAAATGGAGGACTCGGATATGATCTATGCTTATATGTGTCTCAGGTAGAGGAAGTGAAACAAAGACTACTCGATGAAGCCCACCGGTCTAAGTATACGGTTCATCCAGGGAGCACCAAGATGTACAAAGATCTGAAGAGAAATTTATGCTGGCCCGGAATGAAGAGAGAGATAACTGAGCATGTGATGAGGTGTGCAACCTGCCAAATGGTCAGGATCGAACACCAGAAGCCCAGGGGAATGCTACAACCTCTCGATATTCCAATTTGGAAATGAGAGCATGTATCTATGGACTTTGTGACAGGACTGCCCAAGACAAGGAGGAAGAACGATGCCATCTAGGTGATCGTGGATCGTCTTACAAAGTCAACAGATTTCTTGCCCATGAGGATGAATCTCCCATTAGCTCAATTGGAAGAGTTGTATGTGACTGAGATAGTTCGACTACATGGGGTTTTGTGTCCATTGTGTTTGATAGGGACACCAGGTTTACATCTAGATTCTAGGGAGTATTGCAAGAGACTTTTGGCATTATTCTGCATTTTAGCATAGCCTTCCATCCTCAAACAGACGGATAGACTGAGAGGACTATCCAGACTTTAGAAGACATGTTGAGGGCCTGCACATTGGATTTTAGAGGGAGTTGGGAAGATCATCTTCTATTGATTGAATTCACCTACAACAATAGCTATCACTCTAGCATAAGTATGGCATCGTATGAGGCGTTGTATGGCAGACCTTGCAAGACACCTACCTACTGGGATGAAGTAGGTGAGAGACAGCTCGTGGGGCTAGAGATTGTGCAGCAGTATGCAAAGAAAGTGGACCTGATCAGAAAGAGACTGGTAGCTGTATAGAGTAGGCAGAATAGTTATGCTAATCGAAGGCGTAGACCATTGGAGTTTGAAGTTGGAAACTTCGTCTTTCTAAAGGTGTTACCAACAAAAGGCGTATTTAGGTTTGGGAAGCAGGGAAAATTAAGTCCTTTCTACATTGGACCCTACAAAATAGCCAAAAGGGTCCAGGGAAATCGCCTATCAGTTGGACTTGCCTCCAGAGTTCTCGAACGTGCATAGTGTGTTTCATGTCTCGATGTTGAGGAAATGTTTGGTCAGCGCATCCTAAGTGATTTCAATTCAATCAAATGAGCTATAGGAAGACTTGTCCATGGTGGAGGACGTTGTGCAGATCCTTGATATAAAGGAATAGGTCCTCAAGAACAAGGTGATACCTCTTGTGTTGGTTCAGTGGCAGCACCATAGTGTTGAGGAGGCAACTTGGGAGCGAGAAGCAGACATGCAGTCCCAGTACACCCATTTATTTAATTAGTGAATTTCAAGGATGAAATTCTTTTAAGGGGGGTATGATGTAACATCTGTGCCTGATTTTCCACTTAATGTAAAATCATGGAATTTATTATATTATTTAAATATGGTTTATTAATGGATAACCAGATGTTGTGTTTGTTGTTGTGATCTCTCCTAGTGTATTTATGTTCTTAGTTTCTCTGGTTGTGTGTCTTCTCTAGCTCATGTGGGCCTGTATGTGCACCTTGGGATGTGTGCTAGAGGGTGAGACCCATTTGAGACTTCTTGGCTTGCATTTGGATTTTGGTCAAGGTTTCAACCCTTCACCCGTGAGCTCCATCCCCACTCCACACGTGAGCCCTAGCGGGAGGCTTGCACGCTCCATCCCATCTGTGGCAAAGAGGCCAGCATTGATGGCCGGTGGGAGCAACTAGAGGTGAACTGAGTGAGAGAGAGAAGGGGAGCCTTCTGCTGGAGAAGAGGAGAATGTGCTCGTCACCACTAGAGGAACCACATCGAAGGTATGCGAGCTCACCAGAGTAAGGTACGCGTTTCCCCCTCTTCTTCGTTTGCCATTTAGGACTTAAGGATTCATATGATTAAATCATGATTAATGATGTAGAAATCATGCAAAAATAGGAGAAATGATGGGAATGTGACGAATAGCAAGAATGTGATGAGATCTTGCAATTTTATGTTGATGTCGTGGGATTTTGATGATGAATTTGAATGCATGCTACAGTAGCTTCATATAAGTTTTGTGTCCTTGTGATTTTCTATAGAACAACATGGTTAATGGTTCTATGAATGGATTGAGGGGTTTTGAAGTAAACTTGGAGGTCTACACCTCGTGTTTTATTTGTGATTTATGTGATAGATTAGATAGATCCACCTATCACTCCCATTTTGGGGAGAAGAGACAGCATTGGCTAGGGATTGTTATTTGCAATTGTAGAAAACAGTATGCCAAACTAGGTTCGGTATGCCAAAATGCCCTAGTTGGAGTCCCTCGAGCTACTGATTCGAACGATCGAAGGTTTTCGGTCAACCGAATCAGGAAATTTTGGACGATTGGCTAAGTTCGGTCGACTGTTCTAGCAGGAGAACTGATATACTAACAAAGATTCGGGCGACTAAAAGGTTTCCGTCTATTGAATCAGGGATTTTTGGTCGACCGGGATCCTATTCGGTATGCCGAATTAGGACCCAGACCCATATTGATTAATATCTTGTAAAATGCTAATAAAGTGGGATAAATACATGATAAATGTATTAAATGCATAGAAATGATTTATGAGGTGTTTCATGTGAACATATTGTTTTAATAATGTTTTCCATAAATTGTTAAACATGGAATATGTAGAAACAAATGTAAACCCATGAAAGGGATGCATACATGGTATTATGAAGCATGAAATGAATGAGAATGTGAATGAATGGCTTTGAGAACCATAGATGATAAATGTGAATAATGGTGTGTGAGATTTATAAATGATTTCTATGAATGGAAACTGGTTTTTGCGAAGTGATTTGAAATGGAAACTGCATATGGATTTAAAAGAAATTTTTGAGATTTATAGAAGCCACATTTAGGGCAAGACTTGTCGGCAAGGGTAGTGAGACCTCTAGAAATGTTGGAGATGTGTCCTTGGTCGTGGTTGCAGAGTTGCGGTCAGGGGTGGGAGTCTCGAGACTGTGGTGGTACTATAAAACCTGGGGTATGGTAGACCCATACTACCCTCAATGTCGGTGCTAGTCGGGTCTAGAGTTAGAGTCCCCAACTGCTCGGGCACCAGGGCGTTGTGAGGATGCACTCCATGCTTGTACCATTGAAGGTACACTTTTGAGGCTGCGGTTGAGGCAGAACTCCTACGAAGGGAGGTTCACCATAGCATTGCAGTGTGGTCAGGAATGGAGCCTCAACAACTTCTTATGGCCAGGTCGGTCGCTTGTGGCCAAGGTGATACGATCAGTTTTTGAGATATGAATTGAGATTGTAATTTGAATTAGTTTCTAGCCTTGATAATTGTGATTTGAAAATGAACTATGTTTTGAGTTGGGATTTTTAAACGAGAAATTGCTTTCTACTCATATAGATGATTTGCAAGTGAGCATGAGATTTTAAAGGAAATGAAAAGAAAGTTTTAAATTGGCATATCTCCTATTGGTTTTACCAAATTGCGTGTGTTGGTTTTCAGTGTTTGAGGTTTCTTGAGGCTTCCTAACCATGTAAAGCTTTTGCCAGTTTTGTCGTCGTTTTTGGGACACATACTAGGTGACATTTCCGTCACTCACACATGGTTTTTGGTTGCTTTGTCTTAGGTGCCTAGAGGGAGGTGCAGTCTTGTCTGATGCATTGCTTCAAAGCCACTTTAGCTGTACACAGGTTTGGGTGTTTAGTTTTACTCATTTAATTCTGTTAAATTAAATTAAATTATTTACTTTGAATCGTGTTTGTACTGTTGTGTAGCACAAGGGGCGTTACAACGAGCATCCCAAAAAAAGATGTGGAAGGTCCTCATACTCACAATAGCACAGAATACTCCAGGAGATTATGTACCACACAAGCCTTCGTAACCAATCTTTTGATCCTCCTTCGCATGACTAACCATAGAAGAAAAGCATAGTGATGAACATGACCAGCATACCAGACCGTCGGTGCCCAAGATACAGATTATTCATGGACCCGACTAGCTTCCTAGGCTAACTTAGAGGAGAAGAGCCTAGAGGAATGAGTCAACCAAACCAGAAGGGAATGGGAAGACAAAGAAATCATAGTTGGCTGAACTAAAATGAGGCCACACCAAACCAAAGATGGTTGTTTAGCCATAAACACCAGCCAGATAGAGTGATGCCTAAGATACTTTGCTAACATCCACCCAACCCAAGGAGCATCCCTACCTGACACAAGCTGCCAAAAACATTTTAGTATATCCACAATATTACTGTCTACAAGCCTCCTGAGATCAAGGCCACCTTCAAGCCACGATAGATGGCAAGACTCCCAACACACCTCTAAAACACGACTCTCCTTCCAGAGAAAGTGGATGAACAATGATTCCACTTCATAATAATAGCATGCGGCAAGTGAAAGACCGTCATCTTTTTGGCAGCTTGTTACTTAAAACTAAATAAATATCAACATGAATAAGCTACAGTTTCTTACATATAGTTCTTGCCTACACCATTGTACCCATATGTAGTAAGTTCCACACCATGTTAAAATTGAAATGGACAATCATGAAATCAAAATTGCCAATTATTCAATGCAAAACAAGCTCAATGTTCATTATCATGTAACTAGAACAATGAGCATCAATAAAGAAATATAACGACCCAAATTCTTAGGCGGCATTTAGACAATATATTTAATTTGGAATCTAAGTGTATTAGATGCTATATGGGCTATGTTTAATGTTAAACACAAGATCAATAGCATTTTACATTGAAATTGGTGATTTCTAACCTTTTGTGTGTTAGACACTGACAAGCTTGCGTCTTATGTTAGATGCAAGGAAGCTTGCGTTTAACACCTAAGGATCTCGGTGTTAAACGCATGCATGCATGCGTCTTACGTAAGATGCATGGTCAGCCATGTATAACACTCTAAGTTTTGCTGCTACCTATATATAGTACAAGTCGGTGGCTTTCCTAAGAAGATTTCTTCCTTCGGTCCTCCTCCTTCATCCCTAGCCTGATGTGGATGTGCTCCAATGGTTCTTGGGTGCCTTGTAGGAGCTTGGGTGCCTTGTAGCATTTTACAAGTGTGCTCTCTTCTCTTCTCTTGGTTTCACCCACTGGCCTAGGGGGTTTGTGCGGCTGTAAGGGGGTTGCAGTGGTGTGGTGGAGGCTAGCCAATGCTCGGGGGGTGACCAGGAGTCATGGGAAACCTTTCAATCGCAACATAGCTTGTGGTGTTGGCTAACCTCGTGGGTAAACGGTACACACCCACGTAGATATCTTTTAATTGCTTTTTGGTAGTTGTTTTTATGCATAGTCGTGTGTGGATGTTCCTACATCCTTTTGTGGTGATGGCATGAATTTTGGTAGGTTTTTGCATGCCTAGAAGGGAGGTTTTAGTTGAACCTCCTGATGTAAGGCGTTGGACGCACACCCTAGTGCGTCTAACGTTGAATGCTGTTCGAGTTGCATCTAATGCCCTTGTTGTTGTAACTGTGTGTTTTTTCTTGAGAGGGGTTTTGGTTTGGATTAAGGGTTGGAATAATATTGCATGTAGTAGGATTTTGTGGCATTTTCCTTTGCTTTCCAATCTTTGGTCTGGTTTATGAACATGCATGATGGTATTTGGGGAAAAATCAAAATGGTAGCTTAGGGTGTCAGATGTAGACTTCTCAGCGTCTAACGTTAAACACAGGCATCTGTGCGTCTTACACCCCAAGAAATGATTTCTATGCATGCTTAGTTAGGGATGTTTTAATTGTGGTTAAAAATTAATAATAGATTGCATGTATTATTAATGACACTTAACCCTATTTTAATGCCTTTAATGAAATAATAGAGTTTTGGGTTAATTTAGGGTAGTTTGGATTAAGGTAGGCTTTCCAAGTCGTTAGATGCACACTATGCTGTGTTTAACGTAAGACGCAGCATTGTGCACATCTTACATCTGGATTTGTAATTTTGGTAATTTTCCTGGTTTAATCAAGTAATAATGAATATAAATGATTAGTAAAATTAATAAGATGATTTTAGGAAATGCCTAAAATGAATTAGTAAGATCCCACTTGGACTATAACTAGAATAAAATACAATATAACTTAGAAATATTATGTCTTTCCCTTAATGGTTTAGAATGGACTTTAGGATTAATATTTAACCCTAAGTTTAGATGTTTATTTGGTTTTAGGTGTGGTGCACTGAATTTAGTATTTAGTGGCACTATTTGGGTGTTTGACACTGAGCTGTCTGTGGCTCACGTGAGACACAGGCTAGTAGGCACCTTACACTTTAGCGTCAGGACTTAGAATTCTGAATGTGGCTGGTGTGGATGTTCGGTTTTGTAAGCCACATGGGACTTCAAGACCATTGCTTTTGTTTCTGTGTGGGTTCTTTTGGGTAAACTTTATACCCAAAAGGTGCCTATGTTTCCCTATTTGGTTTGTTTTGGGTGTTTTTTTGGGTTGTCATCATGGATTTAGTGTGATGTTTTAGAACTCAAATGCTTCCAATGTGTGATTTGTTGAGGCTAATAGAGGAGATATCTGTCTGAGTTTTAAGCCAAGTTTTGGAGTATGTGATTTCAAATGGTTTTGGAAAAACATTGGAAGTTTTAAAAAGGTTTTTCTAGGGACCAAGAAACCTATGCTCTTGGTCGACTTTAGGGATGGGTGATACCTCTGGGGTCGTAAGTTGTTTACTTAGGATGAAGTCCGAGTGTTTTACGATTTTGAGACACCAAGAGACTGACTCTCCCAGTCGACCTTTAGGGATAGATGATACCCCTAAAGTTGTGAGCAGCTTGCGTAGGTTGAAATCCACGTGGTTTAGCTAGCATTAATGGTTTGTGGTTTGAGGTGTTGGCTAGGACCAAGAGACTAAGGTTGAGGTCTATGTGACCAAGAGACAAAAGATGAGGTCTAGTTAGGACCCTGATAGGGCTTACCATGTAGCTTGTCCTGAGAGAGGACAGCTTGCCTAGGTGTAAGGTGAGTAGGTTTTCTTGGTATATGATTAGCCTTTTGTGGGTCTTTCAGGCAGAGGGACACCGTGACGAGTAGACTTTTCTACAAGGTGATTGTTCGTGGCAGTGTAGACCATGTGATAGCTCCGTAGTGGACTACTTGTAGCTAGTATCGATTGCTTGACATCAGGCAGCACAACACACTGTTGTTGTTTTGGTAAAGTGGTGTTTGTGCTTATATGGCGTTGTGGTTGCACCTATGTGGTGTTATGGCTTTTATTGTGTCCTAGTTCAAGAAATTAGACTTTGATCTAGAGTAGAGTGTGGTTTTTGGAGTAGTGGCTCAGTGTGGTGGTGTGTTAACTGTGGTAGGTGCTCTGGATGCTATAGAAGCATTCAGATACCATTGGTTGTCTGGTCAACACAGAAAGTGTATGGGATCAAATTGTGTGGCTTTTGATGTTTTAAGTATGGTTTTTAGACTTGACTTGGTAGAAGTAGTCATTTCAAGTGTACATAATGGATTTTGATAGAGCATGCATATGATTTTGAAAGAAAAAGAGAAATTGGTTTTAAAGGAATGCTTTAAAGGTTTTGTTACTTGCTGTGCAATAGTGATTTGCCTTGTTGTGGAGTTATGGCATACAAGCGAAATGTCGATGTTTGGTCACTTTCGACGTGGATATGCCTGGCTTCTCAGCATTGGTTATCAAGTTAGGCTTTGTGTGTATTTAGGGTGGATGTGTGCTAAGTGATTGTTTTGAGTGGTTACTCTGTGCTTTGATTTTTGCTTTTTCACTAGTATAAAATAGGAGCTAGTGTTTTACTAGTGCACATAGGAGGAGTCATGCTGCCACACATCAGAAGTTTTAGGTAAATGAGTTGTTAGTTTTATTTTTAGTTAATTATGCTCATACTAATTGCTTAGTCTTAGTTTCAAAGTTAGTGTAATTGTTAAATAAAAGATAAAAAGAAAATTGTAGTTAGATTTGAGTGATGGCAACTTGAGTGTCATTACAAGAAAAGAAGTAGTATAACAATTTGAATATAGAAAGAATGCAAGCGACTCTCCTCCTTAGTGCCATGATTAGAAAATTAAAAAAGGGTAAAAGCTGGAGATTCCTTGATGGTTAGTAGAAAAATGCAAAAGTAATACTCTACTTACACTAATACAACAATCCTTCTAAATTATCAAAGGAACAAAAGAGAAATCCACATACTAAAACATTAGCACTTTCGAAGTCGCAAAGCTTAAGTTGGTGAGTGAGAGGATCAACTTGCAAGATATGAATGATGATAATAAAAGAGACTTGTAAACCATTAGAGGATGAGGTGTTCAGTTATAGGAGACATATGAGCAAATTGTGGCTACACATCACGATGATAAACCCCTGAAATAGAATGGTTATACGCCATTTCTCTCAAGATCTAAATGAACCAAGAAAATATACATTTAGAGGGAGAAAACATGAGAACAATATAAAAACAACATGATATGCAAATTCTATACTTGGTAGGCATACAATTTGACATAGATAAGTGGCATCCTCTAGTTCACATTACTGTATTGCTTCAACACACAATATAGTGTTTCAAGAACATAATCCATGGCTAGATAAAGAAAAAGCTCCTCTGCTTGTGGTGGAGAAGAAGTAGTGCTTCAATAAAATCACATTAGGGTGATCCATAGACATAAAAAGAAAAGAAAAACTGGAAAGCAAACCATAAGAAAGAAAAAGATATGAAATCAAAAAAATGAAGGCCCTTCACTTGATCTGCTCGTTGATGGCCAAAGATCGAGAGCAAGCTTTTTCTTCACCTCCTCGATGTCATCCACGTAATCCTAGAGAGCAAGGGACATGTTTGGGGCCTTGAGGATGAGAGTGAGCTCCTTCTTCACCTCATCGAACAACTCAAAGAAAACCCTAGTAATGGTCTGGCTTGCTAGAGGCCATGGCAACAACAAGTGACCCATCCCTAGCCCTCTTAGGGAGCCCGAGGGTGGAACCAAGGGAAGAAGGCAAGGAAAAGATGAAGAGGAGAGGGTGGTGGAAGGAGGAGGAGGGTAGAGAAGAGGGTGGCACAAAGAGGAGGGTAGAGGAGAGGAACTTAGAGAGGGTGACAGAATTAGGAGGAAGGAAAGAGAGACCAGAAGAAAAAGGAGGGAAAAGGCCCATGGTTGAAAATTTTTATGTCAGATTCATAAGAATAAGTCCTCGCGATAAGTTATTGAAACTTTTTTATCAAAATTGCGAGGACTTAGTAAAGACAAGTCCTCACTAACTTTTTGTAAGGATATGTCCTCGTAAGTTATTCTTGTAAAATGCAAAGTTTCTAGTAGTGCTACTATATACTATTTGCTTAGGAGAGAGAAAGTGTGGTGTTAATTCTTTAAGACATAATTAGTTACCAATCAACTTTTCCCATTTTCCTATTTTTTATATTTTTTAATTAATACTTTTAATTTGAGTTTCCCTCTTAAAGATTGAAATTTAAATTTCCGTCTACTATGAAATGATTGATTTGACTCCATTACTCTTCTTCTTTTGCTTCTTCTTCTTGTTCTTCTTCTACACCAACAATAAGAACAACCCACTCAACCTCCACTTTCGTTGCTACTCACAACACCTCCTCCTCCATCACCACTCGCAGTACCTCCTTCCTCACTAACGGCGACATCGCTCACAACTCTCTCATTGGTCAAGCACCTTGCCTACTCCTCCTCCTTTTGGAGAAAACGACAATACCCCAAGTGTAAGGTTGTTTCTCTTCCTTCACTTTTCATTCCCGCCACTCATAGCACCTCCTCCCCTTCCATTGACAACAATGCTACTCGTAGATCTTCCCTTGGTCAAGCACCTCACCCACTCCTCCTCTAGGAGGAAAGCACAGTATCCCAAGCATAAGGTTCTTCTTCTTCCTCCACTCTCGCTTGTAGCTCTCACCTTGGTCGAGCACCTCGTCTACTCCTCCTTTTGGAGCAAAGCAAAAGAGCCCAAGCATAAGGTTCTTCTTCTTCCTCCACTCTTTGCTTGCAACTCTCCCCTTGGTCGAGCACCTTATCCAATCCCCCTCCTTCTGGAGAAAATCACAATACCCCAAGCATACAGTTTTTCTTCTTCCTCCACTCTTCCTTCCTACCACTCATAGCACCTCCTCCTCCTTCCTTGATAGTGATGCCACTTGCATCTCTCCCCCTAGTTGAGCACCTCTCCCACTCCTCCTCCTAGAGAAAAGTACAATACTCCAAGCATAAGGTTCTTCTTCCTCTACTCTTCCTTCCTGCCTCTCGCAACACCTCTTCCTCCATCGACAATGATGCCGCTCATAGCTCTCTGCTTGGTCGAGCACCCATGATGTTGCTTTGTTGCCACTAGTAGCACATCCTCCTCCTTCATTAATGGCGACATCGAAGCTTAGAAATTCAAATATCCTTCCACTATGAAGCGATTGATTTGACTCCACTACTCTTCTTCTTCTTCTTCTTCTTCTTTTTATTCTTCTTCCTCCTCCTCGTCCTCCTCCTCCTAGTCAAGCACCTTACTCACTCCTCTTTCTCTTGGACAAAAATACAATACCTCAAGTGTAAGGTTCTTCTTCTATCTCCACTCTTCACTTGCAACTCTTCCATGGACAAGCTCCTTGCTCACTCTTCCTTCTTTTCCTGGAGAAAAGTACAATACCCCAAGCATATGGTTCTTCTTCTTCCTCCACTCTTCCTTCCTGCCACTTGCAAGACCTCCTCCTCCTTTGCTGATGGCAACACTGCTTGCAGCTCTCCCTCTAGTCAAGCACCTTGCCCACTTCTCCTTATTATGGAGAAAAGCACAATACCCCAAGCATAATGTTCTTCTTCTTCCTCTACTCTTCCTTCTTGCAACTTGCAACACCTCCTCCTCCGTTGTCAATGGTGATGTCGCTCCACTGCCACTCGTACCTCCCCCTCTCCAACTAACAGTTGTGTCAAAGCTTTGTGTAACACCCCGATCCCAAGCATGCTACTACTATCACAGTATCATAAGAAAAATTACACTAATTATAACAATAATTAAATGACTGTAACTAAGACTTACCTCTAGGAAACGATGTGCGGCTAGAAGCTCCTACTCCGACATCGGAACTCAACTGCAAACGACCTGCACCTAAAAACCAACAAAAATACGCGTGAGTGACATCTAAGTCACCTAGTATGCGTCCCAAACACATAATAGCAAAAAAATCTGGCAAAACACTAGAAATACAACTTTTAATTTATAAAACTTGGTTTTCTTTTTCAAAAAATCTAGTTTTAAAACATCATTTTCTTTTCCTTTGAAATCACTTGGGAATCTGCTTCTAAGACTATGCTTTTCTCAAAATTCACTTTTCCTTTTCTTTTTAAAACATTTGGAAATTCGTTTCCAAAACCATATTTTTCCAAAACTCATCTTTCCTTTCTCTTTTGTACTTTTCAAAATCTTTCTCATATTATGAGAAATCCACGTTTTTTACCAGATCCAGCCTAAAACACAATGTCTCTCGAGCTCAAAAACCAAAATCACAAACATTGGCTGGTAACTGGTTAAAACACAATTCATATTCATTTCTAGGATTTTAAGATCATTTACAAGTCCAATCCCAATCAAACCATTCCTTTTCATTTTCACAAAACCATACACTCTCCTTATTCATTTCCACTTTTCTTTATTGATGTTACCTTGATCAAGGGTAACCAGGTACACAAGTAGTTGGTGAGGACATCATTTCCCCTATTTCTCTACACTGCCGTGATGAAGTTTCTCGTGTAGGAGGACACCGCCCTGGCCAACCGGCCTCAATTTCTTTTCTCATATGCACGAAGATACATCTTTATCTGACATCCCATCGATGACCCGAACAACTAGGTTCAACAACCTAGGCTTAGCCTACACCGTCAGTGACCTAGACACTTAGGTTTCATATTCCTAGACCCAGCCTACATCATCACGAGCTCGGTGACTCGAACATCTAGGCCCACATACTCAGGCTCAGCCTACACTGTCTCAAGCTCGACAACCATAGTCGTATCTAACAATTGGTTTCACTGGAGTCTCAACTCCTACCACATTGTCGAAACCAACCCCCGTGGTTCCTTAACACATTACTTGTGTTTTATTTTCAAAATTCTTTAAGTTTTCCTTTTCAAACCCATTTTTTATTTCATTCTTTTCGTTGTAGGAACTTGTTCCAAGCAACACATGACCCTCTACTGGGGTCCCAACTCAAATCGTTTAAACCCATGCTTTAAAGTCATAAATTAGGTCTTATGCCCAAAAACCCCACATTTACTCACCTTTATTTATTTTTAAGGTTTCAAATCCAAAACCTTCCCCAAATTTACTTATTTGGGTTCCACATATTCCTCCATGACATTTACATGGGGAAAACACCATTAACACATGCTCATTGTCCATTTAAATCTTTTATTTCCATCATTTATGTCCATTTATTCATATAGGCCAGGGGAGAAAAACGACAGACTGAATTAAAATTCAGTATACTGAAAATCACTGATTCGGTACACCGAAACCCTCTGTTTTGGTCGACCGAGACCAGGCGCCCTTGTACAAACTGATAGGGATTCGATATGCCGAACCTAGTTTGGCATGTCGAATCTCCCGTGTTCTGTACACAGTCCCTGCCATCAGACTATTCATTCGTTGGAAGTGAGAGCCTCCGGCAGACTCCTCAAACAAGCATCATAAAACACAAATAAATCATGGGGTGTAGACCCTTGAGTCTACTTCAAAACCCCTCAAACCACTCATCAATGAATTCACTATGCAGTTCATACAAAAATCATAAAGGGTGGGTGAAGCTCATATGAAACTACTGTGGCTTACATTCTTAAATCTCATATAAACCTACAAATTTTCATCCTAACCGCATGATATCTACATATTCATGCTATTTATCATATTTCCATCCATTCTACTATTTTTCTACAATTTTTCATGCATTTATTCTCATTTTTATGCATTTAACATATCATGTTATAAGAAGAGAACGGAGGAGGAGGGGTCGCGTACCTCCTCCGACAAACTCTCCCAACTCCGGCGAGCCTCTCCTTGCCCCGGCGAAACTTCTCCCCACTGGCAGACCGTGACTCAACTCTCCTCCTCTCCCCTTGGCTCGCACACCCTTTCTCTCTTCCTTCTTTCTCTCTTGGCCTCCACCTGCTACTGCCTCCTTCCTCTTTATCTCCTCCTCCTCTCGCATAACGCTAGCCACCCATCGTGTCAAAAGAAACAGGGAGACACAAGCCATCGCCTGTGATGGCACGGGTCAAGGAAGAAGAAGAAGAGGACAGAGATGGGGAGAGCTCGTGAGAGAGAGAGGGAGAAAAAAGGAAAAAGAAAAGACAGGCATGCAAATCGAGACGACTGTGCATCCTCAAATCAGACTCCACATTGGTCCCAAATCACAAATAAGCGCATAGAAAGTGAACCAAAACCCTCACACTCATAAGAAATAACAGATTATATATTAATAAATCATTTATGCAATATTACAATTAATTACATAGTTTACAACTAAAAATGGATAATCAAGTCCAGGTGTCACACTTTGAAATTCAAATTTCCTTCCACCATGAAACGATTGAATCGACTCCATGAATCTTCTTCTTCTTCCTCCTCCTCTTCTTCTTCTTCTTCTTCTACACCACCAATGACAAGAACAATCCACTCAACCTCCTCCTTTGCCACCACTCGCAACACCTCCTCCTCCTTTACCAATGGTGCAACGCTCGCAACTCTCCCGCTAGTCAAGCACCTCCTCCTCCTCCAAGAGAAAAGCACAATACCCCAAGTGTAAGGTTCTTCTTCTTCCTCCACTCTTCCTTCCCACCACTCGTAGCCTTGCCTCCCAGCAAACAAGTTACTCAGCTTACCAATGTTTTGTAGGACGATTTCACCTACACACTGCATGACACACTACATATAGGAAGCAGCTAAGCCATGAACTATTGGAGCATTCAATCGTCATGCACTTGCCAAGGATCGACCGACTATCATTTGATTACTACATGCCTGTCAAATGGACTAGCTACTAGACTATCTACTTCAACAATTGATCCATTGATCAACTACTAAAATGACGGAATCATAATGTGGGATTGGTTGCCCAACCTTGTTTAAGGCTGGATCGTCTCGAGCAATCAGCTTGAAGATTGAGTAGAGGAGAACCCTTGGCGATCAACTTGAAGACATGAGCAATTGATTGAGGAAGTCATGCCACAATGTCAACGGTGAACAATGCTAATCACTCTACTTTCAGTGATCTAGTCATTTGGTCGAGCCTTGCCTTCTAGTGAACATGTTACTCAACTCACTATTGCTTTGCAAGATGGTTTCACCTGCACACTACAAGACACATCATAGATAGAAAACAACTAAGGCATAAACTATCGAATCATTCAATCAACATGTACTTACCGGACCGATCGACTACCGGACTGTCTACTTCAATAGTTGATTTATTGATTAACTACTTAAGTGGGAGAATTCTAATGTAGGATCGATTGCTCGACCCAATTTTGTAATGGCCTAAATCATTACACCTAAGATTTATTAGTTTAAATAAATTAAATATAATAAAATGCTAACTTTAAAGAATATCTAAAGGCTAATAAAGTATCTACTACTAGGAACTTGCAGTAGACGACTAGGTGACTCCTACTATACACACTTGTGAGGACAAATAGCTATTCAACTGCACTAGCAACTAAAAACTAGGAAAAACACACATGAGTGATTGAAAAGTCACCCGACACACACCCACAGAAAATCGCACGAAAACCAAATCAAAATCTCAGTAAGAGTTAAACTGAATCAAAACACAAGTTTCAAACCATTTTATTTTCTTTTAAAACTCTGTTATCTCAAATCTAGTGTCATCAGAAACACAAGCCCCACTAGTCAAAATATGGCAAAAAATTGTAACACCACATAAGCAAAAAACTCAAGAGCACTCTGGCCAAAACTTCAAAACCTCGAACCACACAAGTACAGAACCACACTAAGTCTTATTGCTTGGCGTCAAGCAACCAACTCTAGCCACAAGTAGTCACTGAAGTACATTACACTGCCATGAACCTGTCATCCTATAGGGAGCAAGTTTGTCTAGGCAACCTCACAAGGCTAATCATGATAGGACCCTCGCAAGGCTAACTCTATAGGAAAGTTGCTCACCCTTTTCGAGCAAGTTGCTCACCCTTTTCGAGCAAGTTGCTCTCTCTCAGGACAACACCATAGGATATGCCCTCTTGGTGTCCTCATTAGACCTTATCTTCGGTTTCTAAGTTACTTAGGCCTCAGCCTGAGCAAGTAGCTCACAATCCTAAGGGTATTAACCATCCCTACAAGGTTGGTCAGGAACTTCAACCTTTTGGTCCCTCAAAATCACCAAAACCACTCATACCTTAACCTAAGTAAACAACTCACGACCTCAGAGGTATCAACCTATCCCTAGAAGGTCGACTGAGAGTTTCAGTTTATTGGCACACAAAAAAAAACCTCATTTCAAAACTATTTTCACACTTTTCCTTAAAACTATTTTCCATAACATTTTTATATCACAAGGTTAACTACATAGTCAAACCACTATTTAATTCACATTAAAACACCACAAACTAAGCCACAACCACCAACATAGGGTCAAAACAAACCCCAGAATGTAGTGGTAAAATGTGGGAGTAAACTACAATGGCAAAACACAAGAGGAACTAGCGGCTCACTCTAAAAACCAGAGCTCAAATAGGAATCAGAGCGCAAGAAACCCAAAAATCGTCTAGTTTGGGAACCATTGGTGGTTTCGTCACACACAACCATAAATTCCACAAAATATATGAAAATGAAAACATCGACGTACTTTACCATTTGTGACAAAAATCACTATGATTTGATACTCGTAACCTAATGTATAAAAATCCAAAGGAAATGGGCATAAACAGTGAACAGTAACCAGAGCATGCATTATTTATTGTAAAAATTCACATAAATTTTCTAAAATCATGAAACTTCTACCAAGCATTCAAATCATGCTAAGCAACACATTTACATCATTTTCATACAAAATTGGAGGAAAGGCAATGAGCTGTGCACAAAGGTGATTCCACTCGACGTCGGGGACTCGAACCAAAGCTTCGCCGTTGGTGATCACCACCACAACTTGTTGGAACCTTCATAGACACACCATAGCAGGGAAGGCACACCAAGAAGTCAACACCATGTAGAGAGGGAGGCGAACTCGAAAGCTTAGTGAAGCTCAACTTACCTTCACAAGCACACCACAAGATGAGTAGAGGTTTGTCGACGATGAAACTCGCCTCAGTGTCGATCAGAGCTCTCTCCCAAACACGAGGAACACTTGGCTAGAGGAGCTCAGCACTCACCTCACGCTCGCTATCCTCTTTGTCTCTATCTCTGTCTCTCTTTATCTCTGTCTCTCTTTATATGTTTGCTGGAAGAAGGAAGAGAAGGAAGCAGAAGAAAGAGAAGGAAGCAAAAGAAGGAGGATGAATGCTCTAGAAACTCCTCATCATCTCACTGTATTCGTGGGAAATGGAGGGAAGTTGGGTGGTGTATCGTGGATGCCTTGTTCTTTATATAGCTGCGAATTGGAATGAGTACCCATGTGTACACCTATGGATTGAGAACACACGCAAAGACTACAAGTCCATTGCCCAACTACCCCTCAGGCGACATGCAGCCGCCAACTCCTCCACACCAACCTAGCAACACCTTATACCAACACAATGCTCCAATGAATGTTACAACCAAACACCAAATTAACAAAAAACTGCTAAATTAGTTGGAACAACGCTACTAACATGCACAATAATTCCGTGTAGCCTTATGTGTAGGAAATACGTTGTGGGAATACACGGATCCAATCAATTTTAGTGGCAAAACCAAAAGACAAGATCCAAAACATTAACTGTTGAATTATGTGAATGAGACTTGGGTTAGTAACACCTGTCTATAATAAAAATCTATTAATTTAATAAGACAAATGAATTATAGATGTTATAGGTTTAAGACCTGATGATCGAGAACTAGATTCAAACAAATATCATACTTCAGAGAAGTCATATCTCGATATTTTTGGTCTGCAATGTTAATCATTCTAATACTAAAATTGAATGAGCGTCAAACTCAATCAATTATTATTATAATATTAAAATTTTGTAAATTTATTTTTTAAAGTTATAGTTTTTTTTTAAAAATTTCTTTTTCCTACACAACGCACGAGTTTTCTCGCTTGTTTACATCAAAATTGAGAGAATCGGTTGGCCCCACCTCAACAGATAAAATTGGCAATAACTCATTCTGCTTGCTAACGACACCAACGACATACTCAAGAGAAGAAAGAGAGAAAAAATGGCCGCTCCGGTTCTCTCCATTACTCCCGTGTCCCTCTTAATCCGCCCCTGCCAATCGACAAGGCCCTCTCCTCCTGTATTTCTTCCTTCCACCCCCACAAAGAGCATTGTGTTCGGGGAACACCTCCTCTGCAGCCCCGTCGCTTCGATCCGCCGCCGGTTCAGGTTTCCCACTGCGGCCGTCTTCGCCATGCTCACCACGGCGTAAGCATCCCTTACCCTAACGTCGTATTACTGTGCTTTTTGTGGCGTAACTGAGAAGTCTTTGGTGGATTTTGTGGGTTTTTTTTGTCGCTTTAAAGGAATCCTGAGAGAGCTTCAGAGGAGAAAATATCCAAGTAAGTTGTTGTATTGTTTAGAGTTGAGGAAGAGGGTTTGTGAGTTTTGTTTGAAAATTACGTTTTTTTGGTAAGAAAAAACAGGAAGAAACTTTTGTTTCTTGATGTCTATACTTGTTGCCGTGGTAGATGGTCAGAAGGGGCTGTGAAGTCATTTGGAATGGGGGAACTGGAGGCTAGGAAGCTTAAATATCCGACAACGGGAACTGAAGCTCTTCTCATGGGGATCTTGGTAGAGGGTAGCTTTATTAACCTTCCTTTTTTCTGAAATTTTAATTTAATGTCTGAATGTGCTTCAGTGGTTTGTTATTTTTCTCGAAGAGGTAATGTGTGAGATCAGTTGCAAGAAGTGGTGCTCCCATCTATCTCAAACAATATATATATATATAACAATAACGACACAGACAATCTAACTCAAACAATATATATATCTATATAACAACAATATAACGACTTGAACTATGCTATGGTTATACGATAACAAGTTGAGTGGCAGGAAATATAGAACCATATTTTATAAATTAATAAACAACAGAATAACAATTACATTTTACAGCAACAGACAAACATACTTAGACAATAACACACTTACAAATGTTATCTCAAGTCTTACAAGCACACTTACAAGTACACACAACCTTTCTTTTAGGCACTCTATCTTATAAGAGAGGTAGCTCACAACTCTCAATTGCCGATGCCCAACACCATCTAGTTCCATCTCTTTTGTAGAAGTTGGGTAGCAAGTAAACGACAATCAATCATTTGTCATTGATACGTATGCCCATCAACATAGTGGATTTAGGCATTTACTTTATTTTTTTTTTATAGTGGAATCTTCTCTTTAAGTCTTTTCTTTCTTTTCTTTGTTCTTTAAGTCCTTTTAAGTCTTTTCTATCACATGCACCTCCTAATGGAAACCTCTTTTACTCTTTGAGTCCCATCAGCTATCCCATTAGGTATCCATGTTGTGTAATACTTCATCATTAAAGGGGTAGTTCTTGATACCATAGCAAATATCTTCATTGACATAGAAATCAGAAAGATAAGAAGATGATGAAGAGGATTGTTTGTATTTTACTGGAGTCATGATTTTATTAAGTTCTTCAAAAGCCATAAGCTTCAATTGGGATTCTGAAGCTTCAACTTTTTTGGAATTTTTGGGTTAATTCCTGATTTAACTGGGTAAATCTTTGTGCTAAAGACATTAAAGGTTTAACTGGTTTTATCATAATAGGTATTGTCTTTTTTTGTAAGATAGGAGTGAGATTATATTTATTCCATTATTTGACGGAGATGCTTCTATTCAGGTAATATTCTGGAAAAGATTGGATAATCTTGTTCCATTTCCATCTCAAGATCCATAAGATTTGTTGTTTCTCAAATAATTGGTACAAATCTAAGTCCTTTTGAACAAATTCTTTAAATTGGTTAACGAGGATTTCTTTGATTGGGCTGAATTTTCTCTAGAATATTGCATAAAACCAATTTGGTTTTTCACTCTGATAAGCAAAACGGATGAATCAGGAGTGTTTCATTTGACTATTTTGAATAAGAAAAACCTTCTCCTAGGAATCTTGATAGTCCTAATAGTTGTAATGCTTTAGACTTAAGGAATTTAGGCTATAAAATTTTCGGAAATGATTTGGATTTTGTGTATGAATTTATTCCTCTAAAAGTATTATTTTCTTAATAGTAATTTTTGAATGTGTATTCTTCTCTTCATCAGGGTCCTTTGAAATTGTATTGGATTTTATTACTCTCAGTATCTAGAAGAATCTTCTCATAATATTGTGGGATTTTTTCCATCATGGAAGGGATTAAATTATACCTTTTTGATAAATATTTTATTGCCAATTCTTCATGACTTAAATCTAAATCTTTCATTTGAAGAATTATTATATGATTCACAAATTTCTCCATATATGGGCTTTTTTTGGATGATCTATCATCATCTTATGTGTTTCATCTTTATAAGCACCCATCTTTAAGAGTGACATTGTTTGGAAATTCTCTTTCTTTTGTTCAGTTAGTAGTCCTTTTTCTTTCTACATCTGCCTTCTAATATTAAGAGCCATATTCCTGTAGAAATTTTCAAGATAAAAATTGGGCAAATGATTATTTCCTGTTTTAAGAAATTTTATATTGAAATCAAAAATTGATAAGATTGCTTGCCATTTGGCAAAAATCTGCTTGGATGTTAGGTTTTTAACATCTCTTTTGAAAACATATTTTGCAGATTTGTAATTAACTCGAAGGAGAAATTTTTGATTTAATAAATCCTCTTGGAACTTTGTTATTACTAAAATAATAGCTAAAATTTCTTTCTTAATTGTGGAATAATTCTCTTGTATTTTGTTTCAAACTCTTGAGGTAAATCTTACTAGTTGTTCTTTATCATTAATTTTTTGCTTTAGTATTCCCATATAACCTTTGCCAGAAGTATTGTTTTTTACAATTTTAAAGACATTTATATCTATAATATTTAGGCATGGGAGAAATTTGACCTTTCCTTTTATTTTCTTTATTGCTTCTGTGTGAGACTGTGTCCATTCAGAGAGGTTTTTTTAGTCTATTTTATAGGATTTTTCGATCAAAAGTAAGGTTTTTATAAAAATCTAAAACATAATTTAAGCATCTTAAAAAGTTTTGTTACTGTTTCTTATCTTTTAATTCACCAGGAAATTTATCTGCAAAAGAGATGACTCTATTAATTGAGGATATTGTCCATTTTTCTATCTTAAATCGGAAGAATTGTATTGATGTTTGGAATAACATAATCTTTTTAGAGGAAACAACTAATCCATTATGTCTGACTATGAAAAGGAATATCCTTAGATACTTTCAATGTTTCTCAATATTGTGAGAAAATATCAACACATCATCGATATATACTATGTTAAATGATGTATAAGGATTAAAAATTTCATTCATTATTTTTTAGAATTCTGAGGGAGTTTTTTAATCTAAAGGGTATTATATTCCATTCGAAATGCCCAAAAGGTCCAGTAAAAGTAGTTTTATATTTATCTTCTTTTATTATTTGTATTTATCTTCTCTAATTAAAAGAACACAAGGTGTTAAGTTATTCTCCAAATTTGACATGAAGTCAGGTTGGCAAATACAAATACGAGAAGAAGATAAATATAAAATTGTTGGACATTTTGAATGGAATGTAATGTCTTTTGGATTAAAAAATGTTCCCTCAGAATTTTAAAAAAATAAAGAATGAAATTTTTAATCCTTATACATTATTTAACATAGTATACATCGATGATGTATTGATATTCTCTCACAATATTGAGAAACATTGGAATTGTCTCAGGATATTCTTGTTCATAGTCAAACATAATGAATTAGTTGTTTCCTCCAAAAAGATTAAGTCATTCCAAACATCAATTCAGTTCCTAGAATTTAAGATAAAATAATGGACAATATCTCCAATTAATAGAGTCATTTCTTTTACAGATAAATTTTCTGATGATTTAAGAGACAAGAAACAATTACAAGATTTTTAGGATGTTTAAATTATGTCTTGGATTTTTATAAAAACCTTGCTTTTAATCAAAAAATCCTAACAAATAAACTAAAAAAGAATCCCTTTGAATGAACTCCGTCTTATACAGAAGTAACGAAGAAAATAAAAGAAAAGATCAAATTTCTCTCATTCCTAAATATTATAGATATAAATGCGTTTAAAATTATAAAAACAAATACTTCTGACAAAGATTATGGGAGAATACTAAAATAAAAAATCAATGATAAAGAACAACTAGTAAGATTTATCGTAGGAGTTTGGAATAAAACACAAGAGAATTATTCCACAATTAAGAAAGAAATTTTAGTTATTGTTTTAGTAAGAACCGTTAGAGACAAAAATGACAACTTCAACTATTATAAATAGAGGACTCACAAGACACACATTGAGAAACCTACTATAATTGCTTCTGTAAGAGTACTTTGTGAGCTACATTTTCCATTCCACAAGCTACAAAGAACTGAGAAAAGAGAAAAGAGTACTGTCACTTAAACTCTACTACTGTGCTTAAGGATTCATCAGTCAAGAGTTGTAAAGTTTCTTCATTATCAAAGTCCCTAGCTTCTTAAGTTGTGAGAAGTGAAAAGCGATGTACAAGGAGTTGGTGGATCCATCAACAAGTAAGAAGACGTATTAAATCAAAAATTTATCTTTCAAGTTGATTGTAAATCTGTAAAATATGTTCTCGAAAGAGATGTTAAAAGCCTAGCATCTAAGCAAATTTTTGCCAGATGAGCGATCTTATCAATTTTTGATTTCGATATAGAATTTCTTAAATGAGAAAATAATCATTTATTTGGAAAATTTCTGCAGAGATATGGCTCTTATTACTAGAAGGTAGATGTAGAAAGGAAAATGACTAATGATTGATTACAAGAAAGAGAATTTCCAAAAAATTCTATTCTTAAAGATGAGTGTCTATAAAGATAAAACAAATAAGATAATGATAGATCATCCAAAAAAGAGTCCATATGTAGAGAAATTTGTGGATTATATGATCATTCTTAAAATGAAAGATTTATGTAGAAAGGAAAAGGATTAATGACTGATTAAAAGATGAGTGTCTCTAAAGATGAGTGTCTATAAAGATGAAATAGATAAGATAATGATAGATTATCCAAAAAAGAGTCCATATGTGGAGAAATTTGTGGATCATATAATAATTCTTGAAATGAAAGATTTAGATTTAAGTCTTAAAGAATTGGCAATAAAATATTTGTCAGAAAGGTATAATTTAATCCTTTCCATGGTGGGAAAAATTTGACAATATTATGAGGTGATTTTTCTAGAAACTGGGAGTGCTAAAATCCAATATAATTTCAGAAGACTCTAATCAAGAGAAGAATACACATTCTCAAAAATTAATATCGAGAAAATAATACCTTTAGAAAAATAGATTCATACACAAAATTTAAATTATTTTCGAAAAATTTTTCATGTCCAAAGCATTACAACTATTGGGATTATCAAGATTCCTAGGAGAAGGTTCTTCTTATTCAAAATAGTCAAATGAAATACTCTTGATTCATTCATTTTGCTTATCAGAGTGAAAAATCAAATTGGTTATTCCATGGATCTTGAGTTAGGAATGGAATAAGATTGTCCAATCTTTTCCAAAATATTATATAGATAGAAACATTTCCGTCAAATGGTGGGATAAATATAATCTCACTTCTGTCTTACTAAAGAAGACAATACCTATTATGGTAAAATCATCTAAACCTTTAATGTCTTAAGCATAAAGGTTTACACAGTTAAATCAGGAATTAATCCAAAAATTCCAAAAAAGTCACCTTGAGACTTCAAAATCCCAATTGAAGCTTATGATTTTTGAAGAACTTAATAAAATCTTGACTCCGGGAAAATCCAAACAATTCTCTTCATCATTATCTTATCTTTCTTTCTGATTTTTATGTCAATAAAGATATTTACTATGATATCGAGGACTATCTTTTTGATGATGAAGCATTACACAACATAGATACTTAATGGAATAGTTGATGGGATTCAAAGAATAAAGGAGGTTTCCACCAGAAGGTGCATGTGATAGAAAAGACTTAAAGAGGACTTAAAGAACGAAGAAAAGAATGAAAAGACTTAAAGAGAAGAATCTACTATCAAAAGGAAAAATAAAGTAGACGTCCAAATCCACTATGTTGACGGGTGTATCCATCAATGACAAATGATTGATTGTCATGATCTTGCTACCCAACTTCTATAAAAGAGATAGAGGCGGATGATGTTGGGCATCGACAATTGAGAGTTGTGAGCTACCTCTCTTGTAAGATAGAGTGCCTGAGAGAAAGATTGTGCGTGTGCTTGTAAGACTTAGGGATAACATCTCTGAGTGTATACTTGTTTAAGTATGTTTGTATGTTGCTGTAAAATATTCCTGTAATTGTTATTCTGTTGTTTATCAATCTATAAAATATCGTTCTATTTTCTATCACTTCTCTTGTTATTGTATTACTACAACATAGTTTAAGTTGTTATATATATATCTATATATATTGTTTGAGTAAGATTGTTAAACTTTACTATAAATGTCTTAAATCTTGAAAAGGAAGAAGACAAATTTGAAATATATAAGGATCTCTTAAGAAAAGATATCATTTCAAAAGGAAACAAAGCAAAAAAAAAAGTTTTTCCAAAACCATAGTAGAGAAGAATGGTATGGTCATATGAGAGAACTAAAAGAAAATATTTATTTCTCACTGGTACGAAACTTATCATGTTCAAATACTTGAATCAATGCTAGAACATTTACCTTCTAGCGATTATGCTATGGTAATAAGAAAAATAACCAAAATCTGGAGACTCACTAATAAAAATGAGTAGGTAGAAGCAATTCATCTTTTATTAGAACAAGTAGAATTTGGAAGAGAAGATATTAAAAAGTTTCATTTAAAATCCTAGAATCCAGCAATGAAATGATCAAACAATCACATGCTGTTCAGATAATGAAGCAAAATAATTTTACAAATATTCATCTAGAGACCATAGGGAAACAAACATAGAAAATAGAAAATTACTTAAGTGAAATAAAATAAGAGACATCACAAATTAAAGTTCTAAATAAATCATCCACCATAATAATACCACATTACATGAATGGAATCTAATTAGTTAATAAAGGCCTAATAAAAATGAATCAAATAAACGAGTTCGCACAAGAACTCTCTTCTCGATTACAAAAATTATCTTTAGAATATATGGTAAATACAGTACAAGAATATGAAGATTCAGCCTCAAAAAAAGATTTTATAGATACCTTTGATAAAGTTTATTTCTCTTCAAAAGCATATTATAGTAGACCGACACATGTGGATATCCAATTTGAGAGGATAATATTCCTATTTGAGATCACTTTGATCGACGCTCTTTGGTTGAATGGAACTTAGATTATTACAGTGAATACCAAATCTATTAACTACTCTATCAGATGTTGATATATGCTACTGCCTGTGAAACAAATAATAATTTTGAAAAAGGTATTGTTTAGGCCGTAGTTGCATCCTTTTCAGGATAACTAAGGGGTTGGTGGAAAACTACAATGGATTAGGTATCCAATATCCAAGGTTAGAAGTTCAATGTGAATTTATACCCGAGGAAAGCTTTGATCTAGGAGAAACATCCAAGGCAGAAGAAGACGAGTTTATTAATTCAATTGAAAAATATATTAAGCAAAATTGTTAAAGTAAAATTTTGCCACTTTTGCTAAAAATCGAAGGAGATTATTTTGCTTAGTATATGGCCCTAATAGACATACAAAATAAATGTAGTTAATGGTAGTCACTTATAGGTAAGGTATAAAATCCTTAAGCTGCACATATGTTTCCAAGGGATTTGTATTAAAATTCTAAATAAATCCTTTGGAATATACCTTTGAAATGTACCATGGAAGGAATAATACCTTTGAAATATTTTGTTAAAACGACGTACAAAATAAATGTAGTTAATGGTAGTCACTTACAGGAAAGGTCTAAAATCCCTGAGGCACACTTATGTTTCCAAGGGATTTGTATTAAAACCACATTTATTCTCATCAAAGATTTAAAACAAGGCCTAATATTAGAAACACTATTCATTAACCTTTTAAAACCCTTTACTATGGATGACAAGGGAATACATTCAATAATAAAAAGAAAAAATATAACTCTAAAATTTTGTATGCAACTAGAGAAAGAATTCCAAAATAAAATAAAGGAATTCAAGGAAAAAATAGAAAAAGAAATCTGTTCAACACTACCAACGGCCTTTTGACATAAGAAAAACATGTAGTTAGTTTACCCTACATTAAGGGATACAATGAAGAAAAAATACCAACCAAAGTTAAGTCGATTCAAATAAATCAAAGGCTAATGAAAATCTATAAACAAGAGATTAATGAAGTCCAAGAAAAATGATTTATTAATCCAAGCTCTTCATCATGGAGTTGTGTGGCGTTTTATATAGAAAATGCTGCCGAAATTGAAAGAGATATTCCTAGATTAGTGATAAATTATAAACCACTTAATAAAGTATTACAATGGATTAGATATCTAATACTGAATAAACAGGATTTGATTAAAAGGATTCATGGAGCTAAAATTTTCTTTAAATTTGATATGAAATTAGGATTCTAGCAAATACAAATCAAAGAGGAAGATAAATATAAGACTGCTTTTATGGTTTCATTTGGACATTTTGAGTGGAATGTAAAGTCATTTAGTCTAAATTTCAAAAGATTATGAATGAAAATTTTAATCCTTACACTACCTTTTACATTATATATTGATACTGTGTTGATTTTTTCATAAGATATTGATCAATATTGGAAGCAGCTTAAAATAATTTCCTTTGTAATAAAAAAATAAGGGTTTAGTTATATCTTCTAAGAACATAAAATTATTTTAGACGTCGATCCAGTTTTCGAGATTCAAATAGGTTAAGGAACAATAGCATCCATTAACATGATGATAAACTTTGTTGATAAATTCTTTGATGAATTAAGGGACAAAAAGCAAGTACAAAGATTTTTAGGATGTTTAAATTATGTCTCGGATTTTTACAGAAATTTAGCTTTTCATTGAAAGATTCTATCCGACAGTCTAAGAAAAACTTCTCTGACTTGGATCATGCATTACGAGACAATTAGATGGATCAAAAAATCAATAAAGGCACTGTAGAGATTAAAGGAGAATAATAGAATCTGTTGTTCAGTAGAAAAAGAGTTATATATTTGTATGAGTTAGAGGATACCCTAAGCTAAATGGATATTCAATAACCCAATAATTTAACACACTTCATGCAGATAATAAGATAACTTTAATATAATTTTAATACTTCCTCTCAAGTTGAACATACACGTCAATAAGCCCCAGATTGGTACATAAAGACTTGAACACCTAACACTCAATTCTTTTGTGAAGACATCAGTCAACTACTCATAAGATTGAGTATAGGGGATAGAGATGATCTTTTTCATCACCATATCTCGAACATCGTGACAGTCGATCTTAATATGCTTGATGTGCTTATAGAAAGTGGCATTGTTGGCAATGAAGATAGTTGTTTTGATTATCACAGTACATTGGCATTAACTTCTTAGATGACAACAAAGCTCTGATAGGAGGGATCAGATGTACATCATCTCATATGTCGTCTGTGTCATAGACTTATATTCGGTCTCTGCATTAGATCATGATACTACATTTTACTTCTTGTTGTGTCACGTGACAGGATTCCCATCTACATAAGTGCGGAGCCAGATGTGGACTTCTTGTCCTTTCGATCTCCAACATATCTTGAATCTGAATACGTCATAACATTTATATGGTTATTTTTCTAGTAGATCAGACCTCTACCTGGGGCACTCTTTACATAGGAAAGAACCCATAGAGCACCACTTTAGTGTATCTTTCTAGATTCATGTATAAACTGATTCAGAAAGCTGACTGCATAGGAAATATCTGATTGAGTCACGGTTAAATAGATAAATTTGTTAATCAACTTCCTATACTGATCTGGGTCCTTTAACAACTCTAAACTAGTATCCTAGAAGGGTGGAGATTGTTAGTAGGAGTACTCTCTGATTTGCATCTCAAAAGGTTTGACTCTTGAGATAACATCATCTTCTCATTTGCATAAGTGAATTCTATGTCGAGAAAATACCTTGGTCCTCCCATGTCCTTAGTGACAAAGTGTGTTTTAATGTGTTCTTTTACTTCTTTTATGTCCTTTTTGTTATTTTTAGTCACTAGAATATCATCAACATAGACTACAAGCAACATACATCTATGGGCAGTCTTCTTGTAGAAAAACTGAGTGATTAACAACAATATAAACTACAAGCAGCATACATCTATGAGCAGTCTTCCTGTAGAAAACTGAGTGATCAACAACACACTTTTGAAAGCCTCCATCCATCACTACTTTACAGAATTATTCAAATTATGCTCTAAGACTTTGTTTTAAATCATATATTGCCTTATTTAGTTTACATATTCTGTTCTTCTCCTGAGCAACATACCTTAATGGTTGCTCTATAAGCACAGACTCTATTAGATCACCATACAAGAATGCATTTTTTGACATCTAATTGGCATAATTCCCAAGAACTGTTGATGGCAATGGACAGACTCACCTTGATAGAGTTGAGACGGGTAACTGGAGAGAATGTGTGATCATAATAATCCCGTGTGTCAAAGTGAATTCTCGAGTCACCAATCTAGCTTTGTAGCGGTCAATGGTGCCGTCTATTCTGTATTTAATAGTATAAACCCAACAACAGGTGACTACACTTGCTCCAATAGGATAGATCACCAACTCTCAAGTGTCATGAGCTGTTAATGCAGCTACCTTCTCATCCATTGTTGCCTTCCATTATGGAAGTAGGAGTGCCTCCTGATGATTTCTGGGAATGGATACAAAAGAAAGGGACAAGATAAAGGTACGAAAACAAGGATGGAGAGATTCATAAGACATAAAATTTGAAATTGGATGAGCAGTGGAAGAACGACTATCTTTTTGTAGAATAATAGGAAGATCTAAGTCACTGGGAGGTAGATTTGCATTTATAAAGGAGGTGGGTTCTACCATAGGAGGCATTTCCTGACGGTGTTGATATACCTACAAGGGATGCAAAGGGGTTTGTTGGACCAACAGTGGTGACTCAGGAATCTCCTACAGAAGATTCAACAATCGATGGCTGAGGAATAAACTCACTTATAGCCATAGAATCCTTAGAATAACTTATGGACTTAAAAAAGGTGATGTCAGTAGACGCAAAATACCAACTAGATGGAGGATGAAAACATCGATACCCACGTTGAGTTATGAAGTATCCCATAAAAATACACTTTATGGCTCTAGAAAATAACATATCAAGTCTAGGAGAGAGATCCTGGTCAAAAGCAATACACTTAAAAACTCTAGGGTCAAAGAAAATAAGGTGGTATCCTTTTGAAGATGTCTTAGGGGAATTTCACCCTTTAAAGGGGTGGAGGACATCCTATTGATGAGATATGTGGCTGTAATAACAGCATCAGATTAGAAGTGTTTTGGGACTTTCGTGTGAATCATGATGGTATGGATAAAACATCAAGTATATACCTGTGTTTGAGTTCTGTTATCCCATTTTATTGAGAAGTGTGAGGATGCACAATAAGACTCAACTTTGTACTGAATAAATTTCAATGCGTTATTAGTTTGCAAACACTTGGAAGTAACACTAAATCGAATTTTTATTTCAATAACAAAAGTTTTGAGTACATCATATGTGATCACGATCTTTAAGTAAATGTATCCAAGATACTCTTTAAAAGTCATTAATAAATACAATATAATAACGATGACTAAACACAGACGAAACTCTAGCGGGACCTTGGATGTTACAATGTACTAACTCAAACAAACTAAGATTAGATACAAGACGTTACTGTTTAAAGGAAGCATGATGGTGTTTACTTAACTGACAAGACTCATACTTGAAAGGAGAAACAAACATTCATGGTAATGTCTGTTTCAACTTGTGGTGGAATGAATGACGCAACTGGTAGTGTCACAGTAAAGACAGTTCAGAGATCGACGCAACAAATGTTAATCCCTATGGTATATTGTCATTAACTAGTAGGTATACATCATTTTCTCACTCACGGTCCAAATCAATTCTCTTCTTCGTCCGTAAATCTTGAAATGTGTAGTGAAAAGGGAAAAAAGTCGCATAACAAAGTAGTTGTTTTGTAATTGCACTAATGGAAAGAAGATTTACAGGAAAATCAGGTACATATAGGATTTTATCAAAGAAAAGTTGAGGAGAGGCTTGCATAATTCTTTCTTCGGAACTTAGACAAGACCGACTATTAGTGATGGCCACGGCCTAATATTATAGGTATTAGCATGTCTTTTTGGCAGGCTTCAGCATCATAACTCCTTTAACCACAGTAGCTCTATATTATTGACCTTCCAGGAGACAATGGCGTAGCATGGCTTACAGGAAAATCACGAGCCATCACTAATGATCAAATCAAATAGTTATTATAATGTTCCTACTATTGACCTTCAAATAGTTATCATAACTCCTTTAACCACATAACTCCTTGTAACGTAGTTGTTCTGTGAATCAGTAATCATATGTAATGTCCTTACTATCCGGAGCAGGTTTGGTGAGATAACTGATTTTGCGATAGGTAATGATAAATGTCTCAAAACTTTGTGTCAAAAGGAAATAATTTGTGCCATTAAGTTTTTCAGTGGTTCTACTGAGGTATTTTACTTGAGATTCACGTGTAGTCATGATAAATAGAATATAATATGGTCTGATTTTGCAAGACGGGTGAAGAAAACCACGTGATTTGACGAATAGACGGCGAAAAATAATTCACAAATGCCTACTAAAGACACCAACATGTAGTCTAGAGGCATAAACATTGGTGAATATTACATATCCACACACATTTGAGGAGGAGAGATGAGAGGACCTATACCATGATCAGGACATTGGACGGTGGCAGCGAGGGGCTGAATTGCTCCTTCAACGAGGTCAGGGGTTGTCGACGCTCCCTGCGGTTGCTACAGGAGCAGCCGACGGTGGGAAAGGAGACCTGAAATGACGACGAAAAGGGCAAAGGAGGGATACGTTGACGGAAGGAAGGTTTGGAGTGGTCAGCAGCGACGTGTGTCGACGGATCCGACGTGAGACGGTGGCTAAGGTGGTGGTGACAAGGTGGTAGTAGTGAGGAGAAATTAGGATTAAAACCTATGCTCAGGTACCATGTAGGGATTAGAGGAGAATAATAGTTTGTTAATCAGTAGAAAAAGAGTTATATATTTATATGAGTTAGAGAATACCATAGACTAAAGGTTCTCAATATCCTAACACACTTAATACAGATAATAAGATAACTCTAATATAACTCTAACAGACACTTTCATGTCTCAATATCACAACCATAGATGCCTTTAAGATTATAGAATTTGATGTGTTTGACAGAGCCTATAGAGGGATTTTAAAACAAAAAATAGATGATGAAGAGCAATTAGCTAGATATATGTTCGGAATGTGGAATGAAAAACAAAACAATTATTCCACTATTAAAAAAGAAATTTTTAGCAATTGTTCGAACCAATACAAAATCTCAAGAAGATTTATTAAATAAAAAATTTCTCTTCAAAGTAGACTACAAATTTGTAATGTTTGTTTTGGAGAAAGATGTAAAAAATCTTGCAACAAGGTAAATCTTTACTAGATGGCAAATTGTCCATTTTATTTTTGATTTTGAGATTGAGTTTATTATTGAAAATAAGAATAATCTCCCTTACTTTTTATCTTGGGAATTTTTACTGGGAATTGACTTCGAATACAAGAGCATAAATTCAAAAACCTACTTCTAAACATAAGGAGGTAGCAATCGACAGCAAAGGAGAAATTCCTAAAAGAATGCCACTTTTAAAGATAGAAGTCAAAAAGGATAAAATAGAAATCAGGAAATGGTGTGTGTAGGTGCCTATAGGAAAATTTTCCTATAGGCACCTCATTTGTTTTAGTTTTCTGTTTTTTAAAATAAAATCTAATTATATAATTAGTTAATCTATAATATAATCTACTATGTGTTAAGGTTTCATCCTATTCTGAGTTATATTCACCGTTAAATTTTAATCTAA
>JAMKQA010056522.1:0-39572 GCA_024699735.1 Posidonia australis | reverse complement strand
ATATATATATATATATATATATGTATATATCACCTTAGCTGGAATTGAGACCTGAATGAAATAATATCCGTCAAAAACAATAATAAATAATACTGTAAAAACTTGCTCCAAAGCATGATTGATCAAGCCACTTTATGTCGACTCCATTCTCATGTAATCGACCCTACCACACGGACCACAAATCTATTACCTTTGCATATGGAAGATGAACTGTTCCTTTCGACTTTCCAAGTCTCCTTTTTCGGCATCATTCCTCTTGTTCTTTTCCCCTTTGCTTTTGCACTAGAATGCCATGCATGGTTAAGGAAGGAAGGAAGGAAGGAATGAAAGTAATAATGGATTGGGATGACATCCGAGGACGTTGTCAGTCCGTCCATCCTTTTGGATTGTTTTTGTTGGATGTGGGTGGGGTTCTTCTCTGCTTTGTGCCTGCAACCATAAAGTCCATGAGACAAAGGGTTGGGTCTCATGGATCTGGTCGGATGAGATTCTACTCATCTCACTTCCTTGTTCTCTATAGATCATCCCCCGTCCTTCCATATTCTTTATGGATCTGGTTCTACTTTCTTGTGTGCAGATTGTGTGGATGGCAGAGACTTACACACTACAGGAGGGTTGATAAAGATTAGATCGGCCTTCAAGAAACGGGACCAGAGTAGGAGTAGGAGAGTGAAGAGAAAGGACAAAAGATCCATTTCCTTGGACTTTCTCGTTAGCTTTAGGTCTTTACAGTAAGTTCAAAGTATGTTACAAGCTGTATACCTGCAGTTGAGAGGGAAATCACACAAGAAGGTGGTGTGGGATATTTTGAAAACGACAAAGCCGGGACCCGTCTGGGATTTCTCTTATCTTATCTCCGGCACAAAAAGTACGCTTTCAAGAAGGGACCTATGCAAAGGGAGATTTTCGTGTTCCTTGCTAGGTACTTGGTATTGGTATATATTGCACTTGAATATTTGACTATGATAAATCACTACTAAGTAATGTAATATATATGATGTTCGTAGGAGTCGAACTGTCGATCTCTCGTACAAACATAAAGAGACTTCACTATTAGACTAAGTGACTGCAGACTTAAGATTCCACGTGTTACGCGATATATGATGGAAATAAGGACGGAGATGTAACAGACATTGAATGGACTGGATGATAAGTGTTGGCCATTCCCAAATTAGGGTTCGTCTCTTCTTTAAAATATACACTTGCAGCATTTAATATTTCAATGATTTTTTTCTTCTTTTTTTTAACAATTATTCCATGGCTTTCGAATAGGTTTCGTATATGGATTCTCTGTCACAGTCAAACTACCTTGCTAATACAATAGTTTATGTGGCCTGAGGATGTCCAAGGAGATTGAATATCCCACAAAGAAAGAAAAGACATGATGGAAATTTAACAGACATATTGTCTTCTTCTTCTTTTTTAACTATAAGAAATTCGTCTTTTCTACTAACACATCTCTCAATGTATCAAATCGAGGTTTTGTTTTTTTTTGTTGTTTTTGTTTTATTCTCGTAGTATTTTCATGTTTATCTTGAATGGTTAAACTCGTTGCATATTACACCTGTTTTCTTTACATATCCTAGTTATTTTCCTAACACATTATGGTTATTCTTATAACATTTCTTATAATTCCCACTGCATATGAATTTAACTTACCCACTAACACTCTTACGCATCTGATTTACCAATGTATACTACACCGAGGGACCAGCCCATCAGTACCACTTGCAAATGATTCTAACCCACTGACAAATAGCATATCGTGGCTGGTGCATGCGTTTTTACGTTTATTTTTGGTACACATGTCATATGCATTAATTAGTAAAGAAGAGGGAAGTTGATGTAGAACGGGCCCAGTTAGTGGGTAAGTGTTCTCGGCCCATGGATGCTTATACTAGAATCGTAATTGCAATGGACCCACAACCAGAAAGGCTTCTTTCATGCATGTCGTCTTGTCTGCCACGTTTGTCTAAAATTAAATGAACAATTATGTTGGATGCAACTTTAGAATGGCAGCTTATCTTTAAGTTCATCCTATTGAAATCAGATGACTTCAAAGTTTTAATGATGAGTATTATAGATTAGATAAAAAATTTCAAAAAGAAGAAAATCCTGTGTATCAAGGAATCCATGCAATATTATCTTTATCGGTTAACAAGGAATCGATGAATTTGCTAGGATGGACTTGATTTTTAAGAAAGATTTCGTAAAGTTAGAAGTCTCAGATTGATTTGATCTTTCATCCATAGATGTTTTAGACATCATAGATTAACATGTATTATTTAGATTTTTCAAATGTATAATAGATAAAACTGCAAGAGGTTTAAAGGTAGGATCATTTTAATTAAGTGGATATCACTGAGGTCATTTTATCCTTTTTAGTCCAAATATTTGAGATTAAATTGCTATATATAACATGTATTTGGTACAAAAGTTCAACACATAGGACGATATCTAATGAGCACTACTCATCTATTACTAAGCAACATGCATGTCGTTTCTACCCAAACAAGCTATTATGTAGACAGACTGAGCCGAACTGATTTTATTTGTATTTGGCTCTTTGTAGTTCGAATCGAACGCGAACTAATCCTTAGGAGATAGGACTAACAGTCCCATATGTTGCTAACTGTATGTAATTCGTTTGTGCTGAATGCGAAGATGAAAATTCGAACCCAACTTCCTCAAAATATCCGTGTTAAGTCTAGGAAACGTCAGATACAGGTCACTTTAGATTATAGCTTCTGATTCAGAGGTTGCTTTGCATTAGAAAACCTAGTGGATTCAGGGCGTTATCGTGGGGTTGCATTGCTTCTGATGGTGCTTTTGTTTGCCCTCCTAGTTGTTCGTAAAATGATCTATTGATTCATAAGACATTAACAGTGCCTCGTTTCTACATGCACAGGCAAAGTTGGCCAAATGCATGTGGGAGTAGCACAAGTTGTCCAAGTTTCGCACCGTGCAGAGAGAGTGATGGGACAAAGCCTCAACCAGCTGAACTAAGTTCCAAACAGAAAGTCACAGGAAAACATGGGAAGGTCAAGAATGTACAAAGCTCTCACAGGGCGTTTGACAGAAACCACTGGAATTCAAATGAACCTGCCAAAGGTGAAGAAGATACAGGAAAGTGTATTTCTGAAAGTGAAGAGGTCATCAGGACAGTTTGGCCTTATCACGTTTTCCTGATGCTAGAGATTCCTTGACATGTTTGAGCTAATAGTTTCATGAGTCGAAAGCATTCGGCTACCTTCAAACCTATGTGTATGTGTATGTCCAATCACAGTGTTCGTGCATACGGTCTCTGTTATGAAACAACAATTGAACTAATGTGAATGGGAGCTGGAATGCTGCCAAGAAACCCAACATCAACGTATAGCTGTAAATGGTTCACATGTCCAGTACCCCGTGACCATCTGTAACTTGTAATTTGTAACCTACCAGCCAAGATGCCGGAGAGGGCATGTATGGGATTTTCTTACCTCTCTTTTTTTTTCCCTCAGTAAATGCCGGAATTGCTCAACCAGATTTTGTGCAGGCTGTCACTCGCAAAATGCAACGCAGTCTGTCTTGTCAACAAACTAGCTTTTGTAAATAATTGATGCTACTGGCACAGGCCAGCTAATTATGGTCTGAAAATTGCCGGTTTTACCCACAATTGGAAGTGGTATCGCTGGTTTCCATGTCTACTTTTTTAATCCGACTAGACGTTCTAAGAATTACAGTTCGGGATGTAGCATTTAAGTTTAGAACAAAAGGTGCAACCTAACAGTAGTCTACAATACTAAAGCACTACTATGTCATCTGAGGTATTGCTAGACCTTGTTATGCTGATTTTGTGGAAATGCTAAGCACCATCCCAACCTGGAAAAAGCTGGCGCATTATTATTTTTTTCTACTTTCTTCTCTATGGGTATGTTTCGCAAATAATATGGTTATTGTGTCAGTCGGCTTACCCTCAAAAATTTTAAAAAAAAGAATCCTATGAGCTTTGTAGATTTTTCTTTTTTGTCAATAAACAACCATTACTCTCATGTCATATCATCACCATTACAATAATCCACAACTCAATACTCAACTAATAGCCCCTATGTCGTAAGAGAGTTTTTTTCTTCCTACCTTTCCTACTACCGTTCTCAAATCCAAACGCAACTGACTCCAACGTCCTCATTTATTTCTTACCCCTATTGAGCACTCTGGTATTTTGAATAACATCATGCAAGTTAATTTTTATTTCGAGTTTCATTTACGATTAAGTCCATTAATTTAATGGAGAAATTTCGTTTCTTTCTTGTTTAAAAATTCCCTATTATTTTATAATCTTATCATTGCATATTAGTGAAATTCCAATTCTTAGCCCGTTTAATGAGAACACGCGCAAAAACACCTCTCACGTTTTCAAAGAGCAAAAGAAACCACCAAGAGAGCTTTCAGAGGACAACTAATCCAATAACAAGATCAAGTTCGACAGCAAAGACGTCTGACGATGCACGATTCAATTATCTAAGATGTTCTCTTTTTGTCAAACAGAGAACATGGAAATGAACAATGTCGATACGCAAAAACTAAAACGCCTTGATCCCATTGTGGGGTTGGCAATGAATGATATTTAGCAATATTCAACTAAATTATAAGCATCAAACGAAGACAACTTGGAAATATTTGCAAACGGAATCCAACGCCAGACTGCTCAAAGAAATTACAGATTGCTCAAATATATTATAGTGCTACTGTTTTCTACAACTTCAAAAAACTACTGGTTACGAACTCTGCTGCTTTCGGCATTCCTCACGGGATGGAAATAAGGGTGTGCCTGGATGGGCGTATAGAAAAACTGTAGTTAACTACACGATTCTGATGGTGGACAAAGAAGGAATTAAGAACTTCAAAAAACGTTTTCCATACCATTGCTTCTTTTGCTGTTGGCCTTTCCTGATGATCATATTGTAGCAATTTATCCACGAAATCGATAGCCTAAAAATACAAAACAAGCCACCAGTTAACGATTCTTCTTTTGTTTTTTCTTTTCCAAAGAAAAAGTAAGCCTGAAGCCACCTCCATTACACACCTCAGGTACTGCCAAATGTTGATTATCAGGATTGGTGAATCTAGTCCATGGCTTCCGGCTGTGCCTGTTAAAGACTTGATTTTTAGAATCAAACTTTAAGAAGTACAAATGGCACGATTATTGAAAACTATTAAACCTTCCAACAAGGGCCTCAAGGCGTGGGTCCAGCTCTATGCGGTACTTGTTTAGGTAAGTGTTTAGATCGTCAGTTCCAAGCACCTATAGAAGATGAGTAATGTCATGGAAATAGAAAACAGAAAGACAACATGGTTCAAAATCCAAGGTTCAATTGGGATTTTAGAAGGTAAATGATTAGCAATCATCTTATGCTGAGAAAGAAATTCTCTTGCTGAAATTAGAGAGAATCAATTGAAATTGTCTTTCACCGAGAGATGTAGTTACATATATATTGGTTATACTAAATAAACGAATACTAAACGGATATCCATCCACCCATGTAACCCATAACACTAAATAATATTAGATCTAATACTCTACCTCAAGTTGGAGTATATATACCTAACATTCCCAACTTATTACAAAGAGACTCAAAAATACCAACACTTAGCCCATTTATGAAATTTTTTGTTAATTGCTCGGACAACGAAATATACAAAGTACAAATGATTTGTCTGACCACAAGTCCACAGCATCTCAAACAGTGACAATCGACCTTAATATGATTTGTTCGTTCATGAAATGTTGAGTTGTGCAATGAAAATAGAACCTTTATTGTGAAATCAAGTTCTGCTAATAATAACCTTAGTTACATCATCTCACAAGTAGTCTGAACTATAAAATGATATTCTACTTTTACACTCAATTTGGAGACCACAATTTGCTTCTTACTTCTCCAAGTAACAAGATTACTTCCCACATAGATACAATAACTTCAAGTAGACTTCTTGCCACCTTTATCACCAACATAGCTAAAATGTGAGTAGACTACAACTTCAAGATGACTATTTTTTTTTTATACAAGGCCTTTACCAAAGGTCCCCTTAACGTATGTTAATACGCATATACCTCCTTTCCAATGAGTCACCTTAAGCTTATGCATAAACTAAGTAATTCCATAGCATAAGAAATATATAAACATGTGACAATCAAATAGATAAGTTTCCCAATCAATTGTCTATACTGTCCAACATCTGTAAAGATTTCTAAGGTATCATCCCAAAAATCTAGATTCTGATCTCTGATTTGCGCCCTAGAAGTCTACTTTCTTGGAGGAAATCAAATACATACTTCCTTCACCATGAGTAAACTAAATTTCCAGAAAATATCTTGACCTTCCCATATCTTTTATAACAAAATACTTCAAAAACTCTTTTGTTTCCATGATTCCTGTGGTGTAACTACCTATAAGAAGAATGTCATCAACATATACTGTGAGGATAACACTAACTTGTTCTGCCTTTCATGAATACTGAATGATCAACAACACAACATTGAAAACCATCATCCATGACAATCTTATTGAACTTTTCAAATCAACCTCTTGGACTCTACTTCGACCCATAAATAACTCTCCTGAGAAGACATACTTTATCCTTCCCCTAAGCAGCATACTTAAGAGGTTACTCCATAAGAACTTATTCTGTTAAATCACCATTAAAAAACATTTCTGACATCCAACTGACACATTTCCCATAACTAATTGATGGAGATAAAGAGCAACACACAAATAGAATTCAATCTAGCAATAAGTGAAAAGATTTCTTCATAATCTACCCCAAATGTCTGAGTGAAGTCACAAACAACAAGGCAATCTTTGTAGTGATCCAAAATACCATCACTTGATAGTGTATACCCAATGACAGCCAACCACATTAATTCCAACTGGACGAGAAATCAGATCTCACGTACCACGAGATAAAAATGCCTGCATCTCCATATCCATTGCTTATTTCCACTAAAGAACAAGAATTACCTCTTTGTAGTTCCTAAACTCAGACAAAATAGACAATGCAAATTGACAAAATGATGAATGAAAATGATCATAGGAAATAAAATTAGAAATGAGATAAGTAGTGGAAGATCGTGTACCCTTGTAAAGAGCAATACAATTTTGAATGTCACAAGAAGACATATTTGTAGATAAATGTGGTGGCTCAGAAAGAGGTGCATGATGTTCTTGCTGGAAACATTAATAGACCTACAAAGAACGCACATCAGGTACCATGAGAGAATCTTCAACAAGAAAAGAAAGAGGAATACTCCCTTGGCCTGACACATTGAAGTCAAAGAATGATTGAGATTCAAAGAAAGCAACATTAGCAAAAACATAATACCGTTTTTTAAGCAAGATGGTAACACCTGTAACCTTTTTGAGTCCTAGAATACTCCACAAACACACACTAAATGAAAACTGGTGAGAATTCATCAAGACCTGGAGAAAGGTCTTGAACAAAAGCAGTACATCCAAATACCTTAGGAGGTAAATGAAACGATAGAGTATCAAGAGATAGTATTATAAGTGGTAAAACCCCACCAAGAGTAGCAGAAGACATCCTATTGATAAGATAAGTAGCCGTAAAAGCAACAATAAGCCATAAATATTTAGGAATATACATCTTCAATATAATGGTGCGAGCCACATCGAGAATATGCCTGTGTTCTCTCTACAACACTATTTATTGAAATGTATGAGAACATATTTGATGTAGAATTGTCAAGGAAGCATACTTATTTTCAAGATCTTTTTGAACAAACACCAAAATATTGTCAGTATGAAGAACTATAGGATGAGCAAAAAATTGATTAATTGTGAGCTTTAAGAAGATAGACCCATGAAACACGTAAGTAATAATCAATGAAAACAATATAATAACGATAACTAGAGATAGAGGAGACACGAGCAGGACCTTAGATATCATAATTAACTAAAATAAAGTCAGACTAGTACCAAATAAAACGAGACTTACAGATAACACAATGATACTTACCCAATTAACACGACTTACAATCAAAAAACTCGACTGAAAATCATAGAAAAGCCTACTACAATTTGCAATGAGAAGGATGACCTTGATGATAGTGCCATAGAATGGATGACCTTAGAGAAGATACAAAAGATGCTAACCCTAGAGGTATATCACAAACCAATAAGTAAACACCATATACACTCTTACGACTCAAATCAATCATCTTCCTCATTTGCAAATTCTAGAAAGTACAATGAAAAGGAAAGAAAGTTATACAACAATATAAGACTTTAGTGATGACATTAATGGAGAATAAATTAACAGAAAATCAAAAACATAAAAGACTTTATCAAGAGTGAGCTAGAAAAAAACTTAAGCTCCTTCCCTAAAGACATTACATTTATGATCCACAGCAATAGACACAAAATGAATATCAAACAAACTAGATAAATAGTCCTTAAGGTCTTGAGTCTATAATCAAGGAATTGTCCTTAAAGACTAAAAGAACACTTGTACCTGAAGTAATGCCAAGTAGTACCATGAGAAGTAGTAATTAAAGATTGACTTGCTTGTAACTTAAGAAAATTGTTATAGTCTACTTGAGAAATAGTAACATCAAGCGAACATGAATCACCAGGAATATGCTCAATGGCAGCTTGATGAGCTCAATCATATCAATCAAACTTGTCCCAACATTTGTAAGAAATGTGGTTAGATCGATCTTAGTGATCGCACTTGCAAGAACTACGTCCTCCCCCAGTATAATGGCCTCGACCACATCCACGACCATAGCCTCTAAAAGAAACTACCATGGTAGACTACTCTGGCATAGGGGTGGGCACCCAAGTAGAGACAAGCAAGGCATAGGCAAACGTAAAGAATAGAGATGGAACCATATCAACACCAAATACATGACCACTAATCTAGAAAGCAACATCCAAACAAAGTCTAGAGAGAAACTTGGCAACAACTAAACCATCACGATATTCCTTGAGGATCAAAGACAATCTTTAGCCCATCCATAAGAGATCGAAGTGATGTATAAAACTCCTGGACAAAATGATCTCCTTCTTGAAGAGAGAAATTTTTCATATATCTAAAACACCTGAAATATATTTCTCATGATCAAACGTTTCCTTTAACACATCACATATTCTTTTAGTCAGGGTTAGAAAAGTAATATTAGGTTCCATATTGTTAACAAGTCATGATATAACATCATAGTCAGAGGCAAACCAATCATCACATATGAAATCCTTTGTAGCCAAAGGAGCATCTGTGATATATTTCACTTTCCAATGAACACCTAGAAACACTGTAAAAGATTTTAACCATAAAAGATAATTTTTACCATTAAGTTTGATAGTCGTTCCATCAAGATTTTACAGTCATGCATCATCAATGGTGTTGGAGGCAAAAGAGAAGGCCATGGTACACACAACCACGACAAATAACAACCACAAACGCACGAACAAGACTAGATCTTAGAAACGAATAGAACAATCACAAGTCACACACAAACCGAACACATACAAGACATACATGTGCCTCATAATAGCACAGCAACCCTTTCATATCCCTATTACATAGGATAAACCGACGGTATGCGCAATGGAGTTGCCAGATTAAGTGGCCGACTGTAGGAAAAAGGCTAACTGGAAGAGAGAACCCAACAAGAGAGAGCAACCAACGATGCAAGAGCTAGAGGAGGCTAACGACACTGCAAGTGGACCGATAAAGGCATAAGATGTAAAAGGGAGAATCAGAGAAGGCCAATAGTGTTGTAGGCAAGTCGACACTGACGTGTGGTGCGGAGGGAGGGACGAAGGAGGCCAACAATATGGTAGTTACATATATATAGGTTATACTAAGTAAACAGATACTAAAAAGATATCCATCTACCTATATAACCCATAACACTCTAGATCTAACATCTCTTAAACCACAAAAAGATTCCAATTGAGAAATGAAACCAATTTTTTCCCTTTTCAAGGAGAAATGAAACATCTATTGTAAATTGCAACTGCAGGCATTCCTACATATTTCCAATGTTTACATCGATTTTTTCAAAAAATATGGAAAAAAGGCATCAATTGGACAAAATGTGAACTAATTTCATAAATGAGTCGTGTGGTTCAACTATTCCCATATACTATATATTCACTAGGTTGACATCCTTGTCAAGTCTTAATTTGTTTTGTTGATGTTAAAAGGTTATATGGATATCTCAATGTAAATAGATTTAGAGAGCAATATATATCTTATAACCCTATATATGTCTTGAGCTCTAGTCTCAATACACAATAATACATTTATCTCCTTTTCTCACTCTTGTTTCTAACATGGTATCAAGAACAAAGTTATCTTGCGCAACAAGAGAGAAAAAGGACCACCACCCACCACCAACTCGTCGTCACCTTAACAACCACCAACCCACCTCCCACACGCTGTCAAAGCCTCACACTAGTGGCTTCAGCCAACAACAACCCTGTAGTCGTCTAACCCCTAGCTTTCGCCCGCAGTAATCTAAGGCCTCCAACCTTGCCAACACATGGCAATCCAAGCCACATGGCCTCCTCCCCAATCATATGACAAAACAACCCTCTCTCCTTCCTCACTATGCCTTGGTCATCCCTTTTTCGTCCATTCACGACTTTAAGAAGATGATACCAGCGATTTAAAGTTGATTTAGGCCCTTTTTATGGTAAAACCTACTCCTCTTCCTCAGACAACGTTGGATCTATCCGTGGACATGGATTAATGTGTCCCTATTCATGTACTGGAGAAATGCCTTTCTTTGGAAAAACACACCTTGTTATCCTTCATATGACCTCATGTTAAGGTATTAGCGATGTGTGCTCGTTACGTGTTTGATGATTTCCCACTGTGTTTGTAGTCTAGGATTGTTCCTCTATTATGTCGTGCTCCGAAACTACTACTGGCTCCTCTACATCTTCCTACACATCTGGGAATCTTACATTGTCTAAGTTGACCAGTCCCAACTTCACTGATTGAAGTATATCTATTACCTTCCTGATTAAATCCCAGCGAAGGAAACATCACTTTACTGATGATCCATCGACCTCTACAAATCCCTCCTATGCATATTAGGAAGCAAACGATACTTTAGTTCTCACATGGCTAGTGAATAGTCTTTCTAAGAAGTATCTTCCTATTATTCGTTACTATGAGATGGTAACTTGAGATCATTTGGTGTCTCATTACTTTAAAGGTGCCAAGACTTCTAGGATTTATTCACTATATCGCGATCTATTTAATCAACCAACTCAAGATATCACTCCTGAGACTGTATATAGGAAAGTTCAATCTTTAGGTTCGGAGCTTCTCCAACATCGATCTTTCTCTACTGATACTACCATCTAACATAAGTACTTTAAGGAGTTGTTGGTTGTTTTTATCTCCAAAGGTTGCCCATAACTCGCCAACAAACTTTAGACAAATCCACTATCCCAACTTTAGCCACCACGACGACTCGTGTCCCAACTGTGACACATTAGTTGAGTTGTTCTGCTTTGATTACTACTCCATCCCTTGAGACCTTTACCGATGTTGCTAGACATAATTTCGGGGAGGACAATCGTGGAAGTCGTTCGAGGGGACATGGTGATCGTCATCTTACTTGCACACACAGTGGCAAGACTGACCACCCAGTTAATCGATGTTATGTCAAGCTTTCTCATATTCACCCTCAGGCTCATGTTGGAGCTACTAAGTTTATCACTAAATATGATACTCAGTCTCCAACTTCTACACCATTTGCTAACACAGATCGTTTTCTCACTATGGCTGAATATTGATACTATTATTGCTACTTCCAACAATTCTGCTACTGTAGCTTCTTCTTTCTTGTCCTCAGGTAATGTCGACATTACTAGTAAGGGTAAGTGACTTATTAATTTTGGTGCCACTAGTTATATAACAGGAGATATTACCATCTTCTCAACTCTAGATAGACACACTCAAATTCCTCCGGTTTCAATTGTTGATGGGGTCCTTTGCTCCTGTATATGGTTTAAGGGTAGTTACTACACCTTCTAACCTTACATTAGATGATATTTATTATATTCCAAACTTTCCTTACAAGTTACTTTTTGTTAGCACTATAACAAAGGTTTTAAACTATCGTGGCTTATTCTTTCTATCTTATTATTAATTTCAGGACCTTCAAACAAGGAGGAGGATAACTATTAAGACTAAACTTGAGGGATTATATTATCTGGATGCAAGATTTCTCTTTCAGATTCCATTGCTACGGTATCTGTACTTCAACAGCAATGTCTTGATCATCCTTCTATTTGCCTTTTGCATTAGCTAGTACCTTATTTTTTTGTTGGGTCTGATTTAGTGTGTGATGTCTATCAGCTTGGTAAACATCATCGCGTGTCTTTTCCTGCCAAAACTAAAAAGAGGAGCACCACTCCATTTAGCTTGATCCATTAAAATATATAGGGTCCTTCTCCTACTAAGTCCATTGATCGAGGGAACTTAATAATGATTTTTCTCAATGTACTTAGCTTTACCTTTTAAAGAAACGATCTAATGACTATAATGTTTTCAAGTCCTTTTATTATGAAATAAAAAATCAATTTTGCATCTCTTTGAAAATTCTTCACACTGAAAATTCTAAGGAATATATAAGTCATAACTTTAGCTCTTTTTGTACTTCTTATGGTATTATTCATCAGACCAATTATGTTTATACATCACAACAAAACAGTGTAATAAAAAGAAAGAATCGCCATCTACTTAATTTTACTCATACCTTATTGTGCCAAATAAATGTACATAAGTCATATTAGGGACATATGGTTCTTATCTCGTCTTTTGATAAATCATATGCCATCTTCTCTACTTCAGGGACAATCTCAGTTCTTTTTTTTTATCCTAATTTACCACTATTTCGTCTTACCCCTCGAATTCTTTGGTATATTACGTTTGTTCATGTCCACTCTCAAAGATGTGGCAAACTTGTTCTTCATGCAACCAAGTGTCTTCTTAAGTTACTCTCCTGCTCAGAATGACTATCGTTGCATCGATCCATTGACTCAACATCAGTACGTCTCAATTGATGTCACGTTCTTCAAGTCTACTTCCTACTTTTCTAAGAGAGGTAACTCTCTTATTTTAGATTTTATTCCTAAGTTGTGTAAGTTTGTTCTTTGCATTCTCATTGTTCACTCACCACTATCTCTACCATCACCCCCTCATCTTCCTATTGTCCATACTTATCATCGTCGTCATCGTACTCCTGTACTCACTAAACTTAATGCTTAATTCTTGAATCCCAGACCAACATTCTCCCCTTTGGAAATTTTGTCACCACTTATGGCTGCTGATCTTGATTTTCCAATTGCCTTCATGAGAGGGATACGATCGTGTACTTAGCATTCTACTGTTAATATTATTTCTTATGACAATCTAGGTCCTACTTATAGCAAGTTTGCTTTAGCTTTATCAACTACTATTATTCCTCAATTCTATAAAGAGACTACAACTATTCCACATTGAAAGGTCACTATAAATGAGAAGATGTCTACTCTACTTTCACGTGGAGCTTGGACTATTGTTCTATATTCCACAACTGCTAAGATTGTTGGGTGCAAATAGATATTTGTGGTGAAATATTTATCACATGGACATGTCATTAGATACAAAGCCTGACTTGTTGCCAAGAACTTTACTCGCACCTATGATATTGACTTCTTTGACACCTTCTCTCTCATGCCTTGTATTAACTCCATTCGGATTCCGTTCTCGATTGTTGTCAACAGAGATTGGCAAATATTCAGCTTCATGTTAAAAATACCTTATCGTATGGTAATCTGCAATAAATAGTTTACATAAAACAACCTCTAAGGTATATTGCTTAAGGAAAGTCTCAAATCTGCAAACTCAAGAAAGCTATCTATGGCCACAACCAGAACCTACATACTTGGTTCACAGTCAAGTAGATCGTTCTATCTTTATGAGAAAGAAGGATACAAGTCTAGATCTTTACCGTCTACGTTGATGACATTCTTCTCACAAGTAGTGATATGTATGGTATTTAAGAAACCAAAGTGTATCTGGGTAAACACTTTGTTACAAAGGACATTGGAAAACCTCGTCATTTTCTTAACATTAAGATTGCCAGAAGCCACAAAGGTGTTATTTTGTGTCAACAAAAATATATCATAGACTTTCTCAAAGAAACTGATTTACTAGAAGCCAAGCTAGTTCGAACTCCTACATCAGAAGGTGTTGCCCGTCTCTAATATGACAACTCTCTATTGAATGAAGATACGTCTAGGAACAGACATTTAGTTGGCAAACTCATCTATTTCACTGTCACAAGATGAGACATAACCTTTGTAGTTAGCATGGTAAGCCAATTTATGCACAAAGGCTTTCTTGGTAAAGGTCTCGTTCAAAAATAGTCATCTTCGCATCGAGGTATACTATAATGCAAGTTATGTAAAAATAAGGCTGACATGAAGTCTACGTCAGGCTACTGAACCTTTCTGGAAGATAATCATGAAGGAACAAAAAACAGAATATAGTTTCTAGATCTAGTGTAGAGACAGAATACCATGATATGACTCAAGAACCGTGTGAGTTTAAGTGACTGAGTTTCTTATCAGATCTTGGAGAGACATATACTACTCTACTACCTATTTATTGTGACAACCAGACTGTTATTCACATTATCAAAAATCCAATGTTTCATGAGAGGACCAAACACATATAGATGGACTATCACTTTGTCAAAGAGGAAGTTCTCAATTAGCAGATTTACACTTTATTCGTAGACAAGGAGCTCATAGATATCTTCATTAAAGGATTATATGGATATCTCAATGTAAATGACCCTTAGAATCCAAATATATCTTGTAACCTTATATATATTTTGTGCTTTAATCTCAATACACAACACATTTTTCTCCTTTTCCCTCTCTTGTTTCTAACAGTCGTTTAGTGGGTTAAGCCTTCTACGACATGAAATGCAAATTAATTAGAAGCAACTTTAAATAGGCTTTTATAGCATGCATTTTGCATGATAATAAAGTGTATATCTCTAAAAGATTCATTGTTCCAATTGCTACTTGTTCTTAAGTAGATAATATGCCATTGACCAGAACCCTAATAAAAATATTAAACCTTAATGGCCATCTAACAAACCAATAAAACTACAAGCTAACATACTACAAATTATAATTGCCTGCAATTTTCGTAGTAAATACCCACAAACTTGCTTATTTGATCCCCAGAAAATGGTGCCACTTAAAGGACTCTTCCAAGGATACATGATATGCACACCAGTAATATCTAAAACAATGCTCAGCATGCTCTAATTATGGTAACAGAAGCCCAAAATTCTAGGTGGGATGAGTATATTAACAAAGCAATCTACACAGAATGCCCCAGGAAATACCAGCTCAAAGTACATTCTAAACTGTTCTCGATGCATACAACCCTATAGCCCTCTTACTTGGACTTCACCTTCATAATTATAGATGTACAAATTTAATGAAGCCAAAACATACCTTAGAGATTTTGACTAGTTGGTCATAATTATCATGCCCATAAAAGAATGGCTCCTTCCGGAATATCTGCAGACCAGAAAGAAAAAACATTTAAAAAGAAAAAAAAATGTAGGAACACCAGAAGATCATTCATACTTCGTAGTTACTCTTCTGCAGTCACTTACCATGCCAGCAAACATACAACCGAGACTCCATATATCCAAAGAATAATCATAGTCTTGCAGATCAACAAGAAGTTCTGGACCTTTAAAGTATCTGGCCATGGTTCATGCATTTTGTCAGAGACAAAACTGTGGTGCGGTTGAAGACAAACCAAGGAAAAGCCATGTAAACCAAAAGTACTTATTTACAACAATACTAAGCTATTTATTACATACAAAAAAAGAAATCTGAATCCAGAATTCCACTACAAAGATAATGATGATTCAGCTAACGATTATCAAAACTATCATTTTCGAGTTCAAATATCACAGGACAGATTATATGCTCGTCTTTGCCAGCACATGTTATTAACAATAGTCCCATAAATAAATAAAAAGAAAGTATCAATCAATGTCTTCTTGAAGAAATTATTGTTTCCATTTTGCAAAATGCCCTGTCGAATGGGATCTGTATGGAATGTCAAATTGTAGAAGAAAAACTCAGGTAACCCATTAAACTCGTGGACTGAGTAATTTCTAGTCTTTGTTCCTCAAGTATTGGAACATGGGAGCATGGTAGCATTTTCTGATTATAATCTAAATCCTGGAAAGGTTTCAATCCAATACATATGACATTCTTACAATTTACAAGCAAGTTAGCAAAAGTGTTTTCCATATCAAGTTATCAACCCACAGTGCCCACTTCCAATTCAATTGTTTTTTTTGTAAAGGGCTTTTTTACATAGATAAACCAACACATGCTGAAAGCTGATCAGCATGTTCATGATATAGGGGTATATACATATATTCCGTGGAGGTGTACATGTAAATAATAGGGGTATATATGTGAAGACAAACATTTTACAGGTTTATACATGATTTATGAAGTTTACAGGGATAAGCATGTAAATATGCATGTCTGTGGGTGTAGATACCTAAATTGTTTTTTTAATTATACTTGTGGATATCTAACCTCATGAACATAACATTGATAATGTTTTACGTACCATTTTTAATCCCACGTCCAAGCCAGCTAAGAGAATTTTTCTGAAACAACCTTTTAACTTATTGTATCTTCAGAACATACAAAGCAATGTCATCAAACTTCTTTATATTTAGTATTGCTTCTATAAAGGTTATGGCATGTTCAAAGGGCAGAAATTAGTTGAACAGTCTAACCTAAGGGGGCTATACACCAACATATGCAATAATCTACTAGATAAAAATGGAACACATAATCTCCTCTGTAACAGAAACAGATTGAAGAAGAATTTTGGCAAGACAAATTATCTTTCACCTACAGAATAATATACCTTGAAGCAACTCGAACATTGTATTCTTTTCCAGGATGATAGAACTCAGCAAGCCCCCAATCAATCAAACGAAGCTTGTGCTGCTCGTGATCTATCATAACATTATGTGGCTTAACATCTCGGTGCATGATACCTTGTGAGTGACAGAAGTCTAGTGCCTACAGGATCGGACTTCAATTACAAAGGTATTAAGTTTAAAATAATTATATTTTAGCATTATAATTAATAAAAATGAGCACATATGACTGCATTATGAACCCCAACATAAAATGGAAGTACAGAAGCTGTATGATATAAATTTTGGTAAATACTAAGCTGCCAAACATTTACAAAATACTCAGGAATGAGCAAACATCTCCTGTTGGAAATAAAATACGCAAAAAAAGAATACAAGAAGTAACAGTGAAAAGAGCTTGAAAAATGTGTGTGATTATGTGAAGTACACCAATTACTGGACATGAGAGAAATAATGCTGCATCAACCATATAAGATTAGTGCATCCACCATGTGAATGGCTTTTACCCATAACAAAAGCCTACAGTTTCTATCATAACAAAGTCTGGGTTGCGTCAGAGTTGAGACATCCACGTAACACGCTGAACCAAAACCTCACAAGGAAAAGGAAGATCAAAAAATTAAAAATAGTGAGAACTGTATAAACAACTTTACTTCATCCCAGACTAGCTACTAGTATCATCACCAACCACCTATTTACTTTCACAAAGATCAACTTTTATCACCTTACATATGTTCCCATCACCACCTGTCCATTTTCAACTTCCGCAAACTGCAAGCATATGAGTTTCGCACATTTTAGCATGCACATTTTAAGTTAGCGAGTGTACAACGCATATCTCACCAAAACTGTAAGAAGAGAAAGGAGGCCTCCGATGAGTCAGGCACCCCAAGAAAATTCCTTGTCGTTTCAATACATCCTTCTGTAGAATATCAAGGCCAAGTAATCTGATCCCTCCCATTTGTTTCCTTTAATCTTAAATAAATTGCCATTTTAACCTCCTCTTGTGGGAATCAAAGAGTAATACAAACTTAGGATGTAGAAGAGAAGTGATATGGAGGCTGCTCACGCATATTCTATGGTGGGCCCGATGGATTGGACGAAATCAACAAAATTGCAAAGGAATGGTGACGTCTCAACAAGATTGGAAAGAATGGGTCTTTTGATTGGTTAGCTAAGTGGTCAAACCCTTGGAAGGGAGCAATTGAAACAGATGAATCCATCTCAACTTGGCTGGGTGAGCTAGTGGCTGTGATGCGACTATGTCTCTTTTCCGTGTATTTTGTTTTTTGTTGTATTTCATTTTGCCCTATTTTGACTGCAGTTCTAATCTCCTTGATAAAACTGTCGGTCTTACTGTAGTTTTTCCTCTCTTTTTTGAAATAAAAGTTCCATTTTCTGACTGCTAAAAAAAAGAGTAATACAATTCTTTATTAATTAAAAACCCACAAAAAATGCATAATATGCCTACTAAAATCACTATCTTAGTTAAAACTAAACTAAGAATAGAAGAGCAGTTACACCAACATTGACACTGTTCCCCATTCTTTGCCTTCTCCATATAATTTGTTTCACACTTCTCATTCATAGGAATATCGATTGACATTCAACAACCCGTAGTCCATCTGATAGGCATTCATATTTGTTTCAATTAATTAAAATAATTAAAATGCTACTTTTTATTAAGATATGTTAGAGATATAATACATGTGTTATTAAGTCTTTATGGTCATATGGGCTATTAGGTATCCGTTTATGTCTAGATATCTAGTATCTCATATATATATATATATATGTACACACATGAACAATAAATCTATGTTCTTTTTCACCATTTTTTTTTACCTTCAACATGATATCAAAGCCTAGGTAAAATAAACCCTAGGGACACAAATCACCCACCTCCAGCCACCTCCCGCAGACACCACTGCCTGCCAACGCCATCGCCGCCGTCTGCACCGCCAGTTGACCTCTCCGGCATGTCCAAGCCCCTCATCGACAGCCACAGGCAACGTCCAAGCCCTCCGCCGCCGTCTCAGGCCTCCTTCTACAGCTGCCGCCGGCCACGTCCCACCGTCCAGGCCTCCTGCCCACCGCCGCAGGCCACGTCCCGGCCTCCTGTTGCTGCTGCAAGCGACGTCCGGCCTTCTACTCCCTTCGCAGGCCCTGTCCGACGGTCCAACTCTCCCACCGCCCCCCACAGGTCATCTCCGACCAGCCAACGACATTGTTGGCCCTTCACCAGTGCATGTCTAACTGCTAGTGAGTCATCCAGCCCGTTCCCGTCTATTTTTGGGACAGTCCAGCCCCCTTTAGTGTCGTGATCGGGTGTATCAGACTATGTTCTAGGCTATTTGTTACCCTCCGTCTCCGTAGTGTGTGGATACGTCACGTCCATACATGTTGGTAAGCAGTCCGATCCACATATTTGTTATTCTCTCAATATATATCAGTTCTTATCCATTTGCATCTAGTATGCCTTCTCGAGAATCATTAGTCAAGCATCTTGGTGGTACCTCTGAGAAACTAAATGGTTCAAACCATCTCCTTTGGTCACAAAGTTTTGAAACCTTCATCACTGCACATCGGAAATTGAAACATCTCACACATTCTTCTCCAGATAGTAAAGATGCGACATATGAAAATTAATGTGCAGATGATGTAGCTATTGTTACATGGCTTGGAAACAGTATGGAACCTGCTATTGCACGTGGTGTTATGTTATTGATACCAGTCAAGAAGATCTGAGATACATGTCGACTTACATATGGACATGAGAAGAACATCTTCAGGGTCTTCGAAGTTTATGAGCAACTATTCCCTCTTCGTCAAGGAGATACATCTGTCCAAGAACACTTCATACATTTACATGCGTTGTTTAATGAACTTGAGATGTATCAACCTCTCACCAGCAAATATCGTGAAGAGCTTGCAATGGACATTTATCTCTTCGACTTGAATCCTGATCAGAGGACAGATTTTAGGTGTAGATAGTGTTCCAAATTTACAAAGTGCCTTCTCCAAGGCACTACGAGTCTCCACAGGCACCACTACTTCAGCTCTAGAGTCTTCAGCTATAGCCACTACTGGAAGACATGGTCATGGTGGTTCTCGAGGTAGTGGTCGTGGTCGATCTGACGAAGGCAGACATTTCAAATGTACACATTGTGGATGGATGGACCATCGAGTGGACAGATGTTAGGATTTGATTAGCAGACCACAAACAACACATGTCATTACTGAGACTCCACCTATGGCCTCGATTAGTGACGAGCAGACCTTCACTATGTCTCCAACTGATTATGAGTAACTTTAACAGCTAAAGGTCATTGATTCTACTACTAATGCTACTCAAACTACCTCCTCAGGTATTAATGTCCTCCTCGCATCCACGAATACTTCCTGGATTATTGATTCTGGTACTTCCTCACACATGTTAGGCACACGAAGTTTGTTTATTCGTTTATCTTAATTATCTGATATTCAATCAGTTGTAATTGCTGATGATCGAACTTGTCCTGTCTCAAAGGATTGTGTAAGCCTTTCCACAATTGTCTCTTGAAAATGTCTTTTTGTATGTAAATTTCTTATTAATTTGTTGTTTATTAATGCAATCACCAAACAATTACTCTGTTATGTCACTTTCTTTCCTTTTCACTGTACCTTCCAGAATTTACAGACGAAGAGAAAGATTGATTTGGATGGTGAGCGTAGCAATAGTGTGTACCTACTGATTGGTGATGATATACCTCAAAGATTGGCATTTGTTGCATCCACATTTGAACCGTTATCTCTGTGACACTACTAGTTAGGTCACTCGTCTCATCAGAAGCTCCAACAAGCTTTATCATAGTGTTTTGTCTCGCCGTTTGATTGTAAGTCGTGTCAGTTAGGTAAACACCATCGTACTTTGTTTAGACATCTACGTCTAATGTCGAGTCCTACTATGTTTGAGTTAGTCCATTATGATGTCTGAAATCCTGCTAAGATTTCATCAATGTCAAGGTATAGATATTATATAGTCTTTATTGATGATTTTTTAGAGTGTCTTGCGTTGATTTGTTAAAGATCATGAACATATTTATAATGTACTCAAAGCTTTTTTGGCAGAAATAAAAAATCATTTTGATATTACTTCAAAATATTTATGTATTAATAATGTCATTGAGTTTGTTCAGTCCAAGATTGCATCATATTGTGCCTTACAAGGAATCATACATCTGACTTCATGTCCTCACACCTCACAACAAAATGAGATTGTAGAACAAAAGCATCAACACATCTTAGATGTTAGTCGTACACTAATGGTTCATATGAATGTCCCAAAACATTTGTGATTTGATACTATTCTCATTGCAACATATCTCATTAATAAGATGCCGTCTACTCCTCTAACGGGTGAAGTCCCTCTTCATCGTCTGAAATCTAACTCAAGCTTATTCAATTTACCTCCCAGAGTTTTTTGTTGCGTAGCCTTTGTTCAAGATCTCACTCCTAGATTTGATAAGTTGTCTCTAAGGTCTATAACATATATTTTTCTTGGGTATTCTAGAACTCAGAGAGATTACCGTTGTTTTCATCCACCTATTCGACAGTATTTTGTCTCAACTAATGTTACCTTCTTTAAGTTTCTACGTTATTTTGATAACACTCCTTCCTCCACTATGTCTGTTCCTATATCCTTTGTTGTTGAACTACAAGATGTCAGGTCTCAAGATGGCTCTATTGTGTAATAAATAGATTCTCATCCCTTGCAGGTTTATCGACGCCACAAGCAACCAGTAGAATCTATCACCAACGAACCAACCTCCTCTACAGAAGTAAATCTATCTCCCTGTTCTTCCAATCTTCTTATTGCTCTTAGGAAAGATACTCGGTCTTCCACTGTTCATCCTATTTCACATTTTGTTTATTATAAGTCTCTTCATCCCCGTTTTCGTGGTTTTACTTTGTCTCTATCTTCTGAGTCCATTCCTAGGAAGACTGCTATAGGAACTGCTCCTTCCTCATTGGAACGCTGTTATAGATGAAGAGATAGCTAAATTGACTAGCAAAGATACTTAAGAGTTGGTAACCTACACTGTTGGGACTACAGTAGTCACTTGCAGATGGATCCACACTATCAAATATAAAACAGATGGTAATATTGACAAATACAATGCCAGACGTTTTCTCTTGTCGCACGTCAAGTACAATGTCTGACTAGTTGTTCACGGCTTTACTCAAATGTATGGCATAGACTATGCAAAGACGTTTTCTCTTGTCGCACATCTCAATTTCACCCAAGTTATCTTGTCCCTTGCTATCAACAATTCTTGAACGTTGTGCCAACTTGATGTCAAGCATGCTTTCTTATATGACGACCTGACTGAGTTTGTGCTTATAGAGCAACCTCCAAGTTATGTTGCTCAAGGGGAGAATCGAATATGTAGACTCAAGAAAGTAATTTACGACTTTAAGCAGAGTCCTCAGACATGGTTTGAGAAGTTTAGCCAAGTGGTTCTAACTGAGAGATTCCAGATATACATGGTTGACCACTCAGTTTTCAAGAAGACTACTCGTAGATGTGTCATTCTGACAATGTATGTGGATAACATATTGATGACTGATAGTGATATAAAAGGCATTGCAGGCATCAAACAACATCTTCAAGACCATTTTGTCACAAAGGATATAAAGAAACCACGTTACTTCCTTGGGATTGAATTTACCTATACATCTGAGAGGATAACTCTGTCACAGAGGAAGTATGTCCTAGATATTCTACATAAAACAGACCTTTTAATACGCAAACCAGAAAGTACTCCGATCGAACAGACACTAGCATTCTAAGACACTAGTTCAAAGTTGTTAGAGGATCTCGATCAGTACAGACAGTTGATCGGGAAGCTCATTTATTTGACAATAACTCAGCCTAATATCTCGTATAGTCGTATGCAATCAGTCTGTTGAGCTAGTTCATGCATAAGTCGGAGAGAATACACTAGATGGGAGCTCTACGTGTTCTGTCATATGTTAAAGGGACTCCAACCAAGGATTTAGTGTACAGAAAGAATGGTCACACATAAATCATTACTTATTCTGACTCAGGATATACAGAAGATCGTGAAGACAGAAAATCTACATTTGACTTCTGTACTTATGTTGATAATAGCCTTATCACATAACATAGCAAGAAACAAGAAACAAAATGTAGTGTCAAGGTCTAGTGTTGAGGCAAAGTATAAATCCATGGTCCAGACTGTTTGTGAGATGATGTGGATCAAGTCACTCTTAGAATAACTTGATTTTTGTGTTGAGCTACCTATGTCCATACAATGTGACAACCAGACAGCCATATTCATTGCAAACAATCCAATCTTTCATGAACGCAACAAAACACATTACAGTGGATTGTCACTATGTGAGAGATCTAGTGATAAAGAGAGTTATTTCTACATCTTACACTCGATTCTCAGAGCAGATAGTAAACATCTTCACCAAGAGTCTTAGTGTTGAGATGTTCAAGTCTTTGTATAGCAAACTAGGCATGATTGATATGTATACTCCAGCTTAAGGGGAAGTGTTAGAGATATAATACATGTATTATTAAGTCTTTATGGTTATATGGGTTATTGGGTATCCGTTTATGCCTAGGGTATCTAGTATCTCATATATATATGTATACACATGAGCAATAAATCTATCTTCTTTTTCACCATTTTTTTACCTTCAACAAGATATAAATCACAACTAAGAAATATATCTAGAATATATAAATATAATTAATGGTGAAGTATAAATATGTTTAATGATATTATGTGTTAGTTTTTCACTATGCGTGATTTAAATTATAACATTATTTATCTATTACAAATATACCAGTTGTGATTATCCACAAAGTGGATACCATAAGAAATTTCAGTCCTTTGCTCTACCAATTGAGCTATCCTGACTACTTATCACACACTACTTTTTTAGAAGTCCCATCTTTGTCAATTAAAGATACTAAAAAAAGAAGAACATATTTCCCTTGCCTAGTACCTAGAATTTCTTTGTTACTTCTGCTCAACTCATATCCCTTGTTGTACATGCAACATTCTCAAAAAGTTGAACACTCATGCCCCATCACTAATTACTAATTAGTAGGCAATTTCCAAAGGCAATTAACCAAGCATGTTCAATGTATACCCAAGTACCCTTTCTAAGTGTTTTTCAGCCTAAAGGGATATTGAAGAAGTTAGATTAGGAGAGAATAATCATATGTATTGCTATTAGGTCAAGATTTACATATAAATAGGATAAAATATAAATGAATATATAACTGAATATCTAAATACCTTATTACTCTATTATGCTACCCAATATACAATACTCTCATAGACTCAACACTCCTCCTCCAGCTGGAACATATATATCAATCATGTCCAACTTGTTATAAAGAAAATCAAACACTTTAACATTAAGTCTCTTAATAAAGATGTCCGGAGTAGAGATAAATCCTTACAGTACCATCTCTCTAGTAAAGTGACAATCCACCTCTACATGCTTAGTGTGCTCATAAAATGTGGGATTGTTGACAACGTAAATGGCCACCTGATTGTCACAATAAATGAACATAGGAACATCAACAGAAATATCTAGCTCAGTCAAAAAAGAGCGAAGCCACATCATCTCACAAGCAATCTTAGAATCCATTTGGTGGAACTTCAGTTTTTAAATCCAAGTGTAGAAACTAACTTCTGGTTAGAAACTATCATAACCTAACTTCAGGAAATGTAAAGGAATTACTATTCCAAAAGCTACATATTTCTAAGAAGCTGGTAGTATTTGGTAGAACTGTTGGACCATTATAGCTTCTGGAAAGAAGCTATATGTTTAAAAGCTATCTAAAAACTCTACCAAACGAACCTTTAGTCATAAATCTATACTCAGATTCAACACTGGATATAGATAAAATACTTTGCTTCTTATTCCATCATATAATCAAGTTTCCTCCAACATAAGTACAATAACCAGAAGTTGACTTCCTATCTCCTTTATCGCCTGCATAGCTAAAGTCTAAAAAGACTTCAATCTACAGATGACTATTTTTCCTATAAATCAGTCCTTTACCTGAAATCTTCTTAATGTAGGACAATACTCATAAGACTCCCAACCAATGAATTGTCTTTGATTCCTACATAAACTTGCTAAGAACCCAAAAAATATATGTAATATCTAGACGACTAACAGTCAGACAGATAAATTTCCAATCAATTTCCTATATCTGTCAGCATCTAGTAACAGGACAATTGTCCCAAAAGTCTAAGCTCTAATCAAAGGAAGTAATCTCAGACTTACATCCCAAGAGGCCTGTCTCTTGCAAAAGATCTAATGTATATTTTCTCTATGACAATGCCATCCAGTCCCTCATATAAGCAAACTCAATACCTAAGAAGTATTTTAGTCTGTCCAAGTCTTTTGTCATAAAATGCTTCTGCAAGTAATCCTTCGTCCTTTGAATGCCTATAGCATCACTACCTATCACAAGAATGTCATCCACATGCGTAGCTGGAATCACACAGCCACTCTCCGTCAATCTGTAGAAAACTGAATGATCCACAGCACAATGTCAAAAACTACAAATAGCAACAATACTACTGAACTTCTCAAACCAAACTTGTGGATTCTGTTTCAAACCATAAATTTCTTTCCTGAGAAGACATACTTATTCTCCCCCTAAACAACATATCCAAGAAGTTGCTCCATATGCACTTGCTCAACAAGATCACCTTAGAAAAGCATTTTTCACATCTAGCTGAAAGAACTTCCAAGATCTGTTGATAACAATTGATAAAATAACCCTAATGAAATTCAACCAGGCAACAAAAGAGAATATCACAGAGTAATCAATACCATACTCCTGTGTAAATCCTCGTGCTACCAAACATGCTTTGTACCTGTCCACCATACCATCATGACTTGTATTTAATAGTAAATACCCATCTGCAAGTAACCACATTTGTTTTCTCTGGTCTAGGAACCAATGTCCACGTCCCTTGGAATACGAGAATCTGTATTTCTTCATCCATAACTGCCTTCCACTATGATAGTAATATTACCTCTTGGTAGTTTCTAGAAATTAACTCAAATGTAATAGACAAGACAAATGTATGAAAAGTAAGATAAAGACGATCATAACTAACAAAATGGGAAATGGGATGTGAAATAGAGATTCGTGTACTTTTCCAAATAAAAATAGGCAAATAAAGGTTTGTGGGCGACAAACCTGTAGATAATAAAGAAGTAATAACTGTGGGATGACGTGACTATCGTTGATATACCTGTAAAGTATCAGATACCTCCTTTCTTGTCTTATGTGCATCATTAACATCAGTATCCCAAACTCAACAATACAAGGTAAAGGCATACTTTCAGACAATGACGAGACAATATCAAAGAATTGCTTATTTTCAAAGAATGTAACACCAACAGAAACAATGTATTTCCTAGAAGTAGGAATATAACAATGATAACCACGCTGAGTACGAAAATATGCTAGCAAAACACAACAAACAGACCTTGAAGCAAGTTTATCTAGCTTTAGTGTCAAATCCTGAACAAAAACAACACAACCAAATACCTTAAGAGAGAGTACAAAAATATCTACATTAAAACGTAACCTCCTTAATGGAATCTCTCCTCCTAACAAGGTGAATGGCATACGATTGATGAAATATGTAACTGTCAAAACTACATCAAACTATAGATACTAGGAACATACATCTCAAGTATGAGTGACCAAACAACATCAAGTATATGACGATGTTTGCGTTTGACCACATCATTTTGCTGAGATGTATGTGAGCAAGATGTTTACTATATAACACCAAGAGATTCACAAAATGACGAAGATTTGCTTAAGTAAATTCCAAGACATTATCAATACGAAGAATTTTAAGACAAACAGAATATTGATTCATTATTTCCATAAAAAAAATTTTGATGACATCAAGAACACTGACTCTATCTTTCAATAAGTACACCCATGACATACGTGAAAATGATCAATAAAGACAATGTAGTACCTATAATTAAACACAGAAGGTATTCCGACTGGATCCCATACATTACAATGAACCAAGTCAAAAGGACTCTTACTACAAACTGAACGAAGACTACGAAAAGTAATACGATGGTGCTTACTTAACTCACAAGACTCACACTAAAAAGGTAAAATAGATAACCAAAGAAAAACCTACTATAGTTTCTGATGAGACAGATGACCCAACCGACAATGCTCTATGAGAAATGGTTCTACTGTAGAAACCAACGATGCAAAACCTCGAGATATCTCATCTTTGACAAGTATGTAGACTCCTTAGCCTTTCTCACGTCCTAAACCAATCCTCTTCTCCATCTGCAGGTCCTGAAAGGTACCATGAAAGGAAAAGAAGGTTACAAAACAATTAAAATGTTTAGTAATGGAGTTAATCGATAAAAGGTTAATTAGAAATCTAAGTACATAAAGGACTTTATCTAATGTTAACTGAGACGTAATACAAATAATGCCTTGTCTAAAAACACGACAAATACAACCATCTGCAATAGAAACTGACCTAATGCTGGTAACTAGGATATACGAGAATAAAGGTCACGACTACCTATCATGTGGGAAGATACCTCTGAATCAATAATCCAAAAACTATCTCTAAAGGCTAATAAACTAAAGATACCTAAAGTAAAAGCAATGGCATGTGAAGCCATAGCAGTAGAAAATCGGATCTCGCTAAACTGAAGAAACTAAGCATACTCCTCTTGAGAAAGTATCACTAGTGATGCATTGATAGTAAGAGCAACTGCATATGTACTTTATACCTCTATAGAAACCTGTGCCTAATCTAACTTCTCAAATTTCTGTCAACAACGATCTAATCTGTGATTAATGTGACCACAGTGCGACCATGGAGTACGACCATTACCATTTGTCCATCCTCGTCCTCTTCCTCAACCTAAGCTACGACCACGACCACGACTATGAGTAGTAGTCATAGCAAAATGATTTAGTGTAGACGTGGATACACCAATAGATACACAAAGAACCTTAACAAATGTACTCTCCAAACTGAGAGTAGAATCAGTACCAAGAATCTAACTGCTAATCTGAGATGAGAGATCCAAAGTCAATCAAAAAAGATAGGCAACAATTGCAAGCTCCTTACGATACCGACGCATCGTAGTAATGTCAGATATAAGAAGAGACTAATACAGATCAAGTTCATCCAGAAGAATTCAAAGTGAACCAAAGTGATCCTGCACTGAACTGTCCCCTCATTTTCAATGAAAAAAACTACTCATATACCTCAAAAACCCGAGAAATATTCTTCTCATAGCTATACATCTGCTTCAAGGTATCTCAGATCTTCTTTGCATGTCTCAGAATCATGACACTTCGAGCAACTATGGGTTCCATAACCAACCAGGAAACAATAGCAAAATCATCTACAAACCAGTCTTCATATGTGTTGTCCTTTACATTAAGAGGAGTCTGAGTCAAGTATCTAAGCTTGCAGTGAGCAATCAAGAATGTTTCAAAATTCAGTGTCCACAATAAATAATTCTTCCCATTGAATTTTTCAGAGATACCACTCAAATTCTTGATCAAAGATTCCCTAGAGGTTACGCTGAATAATACAATTCAGATTTGAAACTCAATGTTATTTAGGCGCAAAGATGCATAAATACACCAAAAACCTCCAAGAAATAGTTACTCAGGTGGACAATAAGAACTACCCTCAATATTAGTAGAAAAACATAGTCACCGCTCTTTTTATGAGCAATTCAGCAGTAGTAGTAGCCATCGGAACGCCTGCCAGTGGTAGTAGGAGAGGATTTTCACACTCCTCTCACATGTATCGAGGCAAGGGAAATAGTAGAGGAGTCGCCGATGACAAAGAAGAGGTTGAATGCCCTTTACCACTGCCAAACAGGCCTGAAAAAGCCTGTCACCAGCGAAAGAGGCTGCTAGAGATCTTATCTGTGGCAGGAGACGTCGGACGAGGGCTGAGCTAGGCCGGATGACACCAGAGGAGGGCCTAAAGGCCCCTATCGATGCCAAAAGCCTACCTAAGGCGTTTACCAACGTCTGCAAGGGCTTCTAATGGGTCTGCAAGGGTTTCCAATGTTGGAGAGGTCGTCAAAGGTGTGACGACACTGGAGGTGGTCAGAGTCTAAGGGTTCAGCCTAAGCTCTAGTATCATGTTAGATTAGGAGAGAATAATCATATGCATTGCTATTAGGTCAAGATTTACATATAAATAGAATATGATGTAAATGGATATATAACTAAACATCCAAATACCCTATTACCCTATTATGCTATCTAATATACAATACTCTCGTAAACTCAACAGAAGAATTCTCACATATTAGATGGTCTCAGTAGGTGTTGATGGACGGATGATCACAATCTATTTGATGTTTGCTAATAACAACATAACAGAGAATCCTTTTTAGATAAAAGGTGCAAGCACTTTTATCCAAGTATATAAGTCCTTTCCCTCCTTGTCCATGTCAAACAACTCAGAACATAGATGAAGTTTTCACTCCCAATATGAGATGAATTACAGGAATGATTGAGAAGCAAGACTAAAAAGAAAAAATAAGAGTCTATATTTAAATGTTCTAAAAAATATTAAAATTATTATAAAAAAAATTTGTTAGACATGTACATTAGATCGGACCGAACAATCCTAAAAGGTGTAAGCACTTTTATCCAAGTAGAGAAGTCTTTCCCACATTGTCTATGTCAAACAACTCTAAACATAGATGAAGTTTACACTCCCAACATGAAATGAATTACATGAATGATTGAGAAGCAAGACTAAAAAGAAAAAATTAGAGACTATATTTAAATGTTCTAAAAAAAAGTATTCAATTTATTACAAGAAAGCTTTTGTTAGACATGTAAATTAGATCGAGTCGACCCTAGACCTTCCAACTCGACCCGTAAAAAGCTCGACCCTGGCCTCGCTCACAAAAAACATGAGTCAAGCCGACATAGGCTCGAAATAGGCTACAGGTAGGCCAAACCCATGAACTTGGCCTACTTGGCCCGCTCAGGTAGGCCCATTTTGGGCTTGCCTAGTAAGATAGGTCAAGCCATGCCATGTGGGGCCAAGTTGACCCGGTATTTTTTAAAAAAAAGGAAAAAACAATGGTTGGAAATCCAATCGTTGTTTATAAATGTTGGTTGCCAACATTTATTTAATGAAACATTGGGGTGCAAAGTGGCACCCCAACGATTTCTTTTTCTTCATTCTTCTTTTTTTTCCTCTATAAATACTTCTTCATACATCTCATTTTCTTTACACAACACATCCTTCTCTCTTTTCTCTACTCTACTACCACTACACTTTTATTCTCTAAATTCTCCTATTCTTTCCAACTTTCTCAAATTCTCGATATTCAAGTAGAGAATTCAAGTTTAGCTCCGAACTTCGTCGTAGCATCTGCTACTTTGCATCGACCTTAAGCAACAAAAATTCTCTACATTTAATTCCTCCAATTTCTTTACTCCCACTCCTCTATTTTTAGATTTTGGATTTTTTAAGTCAAGGTTTTTATTTTATTATCAACTTTTTTATAAATTATAATAGAATATCATTATCATGAAAATGTACAAAGTCATGATATCCCTACCTAGAAATCAAACCAACCTCAAACCACAACTCGACAAACACAACATACAAGTACCAAAAAAATAGGAAACAAACTTCATCGGCTTAGGTGCATGTAACCTTAAACCTTACTCAGAAAAATAGATACTATTGTAATTATTGTGGTTCAAGATACACTTGTAAGTCATATATCTAGACATTTAACAAAATATATAATTGACCATAATAAAGATGTTAACCCAAATTTAAGGTAATCTAAATTGCACAAAAGTCCTAATGAAATAGTAAATTAAAAATACAATGCAAAAAAAGCAAAAGAAGGACTAACAAAATTTATAGTAAATGATAAACAACTATTTAATTTTTCTAAAAATAAAAGATTTGAAAGTTGTATACAATTTTATTTTAACCCATAATTTAAAGGTCATTCTAAAAATATTACTAAAAATATAATTTATAAAACATTTAAACAAGATAAAGATTTTTTAATTGGAATGTTTTATAATTTATTATATAAAATATCATTAACTTGTGATGTTTAGACAAGTCCTAATAATTTTTCTTACTTATGTTTAACTACACATTGAATAGACGTAAAATAGAATTTATAAAAAGATTAATTACTTTTATACTTTTTGATCATCCATGTACTGGTAAAACAATAGCAAATATTATAAAAAATATTACTAAAGAATTTAAAATATATAATAAAATTAATACAATATCTTTTGATAATACTTTTAATAATAATGTTGTTGTAGGAATATTAAAAAGAAATTTAAAACTACTAATAAATGATGATTTATTTCATTATAGGTATTATTGTTACATTTTAAATTTAATTGTACAAGAATATATAGATTGCATTAGGACTTATATAAAATATATAAAAATGGTTATTTTATTTATTCAAACGTCACCTAAAAGATTTCAAGAATTTATAGATATTTATATACAAAACAAGATTTCAAACATAAAAAATTTAAATTATATGTTCAACATAGATAAAATTCAACATATGATATGTTAACTTCATGTTTATCTTATAGTAGCATAATTACAACATATTATAATATAAAATCTAGCTATTTATTAAATGATGAAAATTGACATAATACTGGCATAATTCATACATTTTTAGAATTATTTTATACTTCAACTAATCAATTATCTAATCAATATTATCTTATTAGTTCTCTAATTTTAGTTAATTTATTTAATATTACAAACCATTTTCAATAATATAGAAATTTCACAATATTTAAAGTATTGTTGTAGTGATCAAAGAAAAATATAATAATTATTGAGATGAGTCTCAATGTAGGCATGTTTAGCATTAATCATAATTCCTAGACATAGATTATTTAATTGTATGATACTTATAGATGATATTTTTAGTAATATGAAAAAATATATGAATTTAACAATAGAATTAAGAAAACTTTATATGCATTATTTCAAAAATATGTTACAAATTATAGTCAAAGTAATTCTAATAATCATACATTTAGTTTTGTAAGAACACATACTACTAGTAGTAGTTGTTATAGTTCATTTTAGAGTAGATTAAATAAGAAAAAAAGAAAATACATAAAATCAACATCTAATAATGATTTAAAAAATTATTTAGAATGTGAATTTACTCTTAATGATCATAAAATAGATAACTTAGATGTATTAGTGTGGTGGTCTAATACTACAATTAGATTTCCTATAATTTCTAAAATGACAAAAGATTTATTAACTATTCCAGCTTCTACTGTGGTATCAAAATCTGCATTTTTTGTAAGTAAAAGAGTTTTACTTGATAGAAGGTGTAAATTATCCAAAACAAATATATAAAAAGCCTCCATATGCTTGAAGGATTGATACAATACTGTTTATCGTCTACAAAACTTAAATTTGAATGACGAATTAGAGGATGATGAGACATCAATTTCAACGAAGATGGAAGCTTCTATTAATGATTAAAGAATATCATAATATGAATAATTTTTTTTGTAAAATTTTTAATTTATATTAATGTAATAATTGTAAATGTAAAAATATAAAATGTTGAATATCTTATGTATTTTTTAAGTTTTTCTATATATACATCAATTATTTAATAATATTTTTTTAAAAATTAAAAAAAAATCAACCCAATGGACCGACCCAACTCAACCCAACCCGGCCCGACCTCGTCCAATGGTGGGTAGTGGACCATGTCGAGCCGAGGTGTTGTAAAAATTGGCCCAACCCGGATCGACCCGGTTCACTGTGTAAATGGTAAAACTACATCCCAACATGACAAATTGAAAAAGAAATTATTAAATCTAGTCATCATGGATTCAAGATTAATGATAAATACACTCATGGTACATCTAAATGCATTATCAAAAGAGAGCATGGAGCAAATTCTATGAGAAAACTCATTTAATGGAAAAACATACTACAATTGGATTTGCACCATAGTATATAATTGACTGACAGGATAAACAATACCTTCAACAATTCATATATATAATATCGAGTATCATAGTCAGTTAGAGTTGGATAAAGCACTTTGAAATCTGTATTATTCACATATTCAAATATGAGGCTTGGTGTTTTTGATTGCTGATCTCTGACAATATCAAGCAGTTTGACTATGTTTGGCCCACCACAAAGGTTTTGAAGTATCTTTATCTCTCTCTTGATCTGTACAAGCATAACAAGCAGAAAATATCCAATCAGATCTGACAAAAAATGGGACAATAGAATAAAGGGAATCAGTGAAAACCAGGAAGAGTTGATGCCACAGAAGCAAATGAACAGATGTAAAATCCAAACCAATGCGAGAACAGAAGGAAATGTCAATAACATAGATGAGCAAACCAGAAACTAATTGGAAAATAAAAAGGAAAAGGGTGGAAGAGTAATTATTCACAGTGTAGATCCATGATCCAGAGAACCTTATTTAGACACATTCACTAGACTAATAATTTTATTTAGACATATTTAGACCGTAATTAGACAGCTTCTCCCAGGGTAACCAATGAAGACTGAGCATGCTCTTGGATAAAAAAACTCCCACATGTCTCACCCTATCAAAATGCCAAACTGAAATTAATTTTCAAACTCATCTTTCTCCAAAAAACTTTGATGAACCAGCATCCAAAGAAGAGGTGTTCTAGAGATCTTCACTTTCATCATGACGAATGACACAGATCGTATTCTGTCCCTCCACCCATCTGCTGAGACAAGCTTTCATAAGCACCCAAACCAAACCAGCTCCCAAACAAAGATCCTGACCAGAATGGTGTCTTCACATTCCAAATCCACGAAACTGCGGGAAATGTCATTTGGGAGTCTTGCAAGTGTCCAAAAAAATCCGATAGCCATGCTTCACAGCATAGGCACATGCCCTGCCATGAACAAGACCATTGATCCATCCTGTCTGTTGGTTTAGGTGCAGCAGTCAACTGGAGTAGAAGATTTAAACAATCTGGTAATTCCTCCTTTGGCAAGTTGCTTGGAAGATAACGCATCAATTTCCCTCCCCCATTTTACTACCATATTATGCTGGAACTGTTGAATGATAAACCAAAATCAAATGTATTAAAACATCAAATATGAATGAAAGTTTTTTGTCCTCTGCAACTTCACATACCCAAACAAAATTGGTGAGGATCCCTAGAAAGGTCTCTCGTTTCCAAACATAAAGGGATGTACCCCTCAATATTAGCCATGAACATCTTCCAAACGCATATTTTATTGTGCCTGTATCTATCTCTGTAATATCCAAGAGATACCTCCAGACATCGTAGTAAATTGATACCCAGTTATGCAAACAAACAAGTAGTTGTCATGACATATCCACCAACTGCGACAACTACTTCGTTAGTCTATGAAAGCATCTTCAAACTCCCACCATGATACCCCCTTCACATGTCCAACAAGGCACTCTTCAAGTCCCTCGAAGCTCCATTTGAATGAGGAACTTCTACTGGCTTCTCGCTAGCCTTTTTTAACTTTTAACTACTGGCATATAAGAAGCCCTAGTTTTCATCACTTTGAAGTTGGATTCTTGTCTCCTTTGTCGACAATTGCTCTTTGTTGTTTCGCACCTCCAAGCTCTGCAACCAGATCTCTTTGCACTTCAGTTAGCTCCCACAGTCCTTCACCTAGTGAGCCCTTCAAAGGCATAAAGGCAGCAAATATTAGTCTATCTACAACTCCCACCAATAATACCCCCTTCACATGTCCAACAAGGCACTCTTCAAGTGCCTCCCAAGCTCCTTTTGAACCAGGGAACTTCTATTGGCTTCTGTCTAGCTTTTTTGAACTTTTAAGTATTGATGCATCAGTCAATGGCGATGCTTAGGCACCATTAAACAATAAAAAATAATTTATTTTCAGTATTTTTTTACTCTTTATGTTACATATTATTAAATACAATTATGCATTGATATATCTATTATTAACTCAATTAATCCCTAAGTAACATTGAAATGCATAAAAAATAACAAGATAACGATAAAATATAATAAGATTAACATCAAAGCATCAATATAAACACACATTAACATCTAAATAAATAAAAAACAATAAGTTCTAAAGATAATTATTTGATGATATCCTATACTATCACTTATTTTCAATTAGTACATTGTACTTCAAAACACATTACTTTGGTACCTTGAAATTTTGTCGTCAATCACTTTGATACTTCCATTAGTAGAAATGTCTTTTACTCCTGACATTATATCTCTTATTTTTTTCAATTTCTTCATCTTTTCTTCTCCAATTCTTTACTTTGATATCCTGAACTTTTGCAGTCAATCACTTAAATACTTTCATGAGTACGAGTAGATTTTATAATAATTCATGGATGAAAATATCACTAACATTATATCTCTTCTTCTTCTCCTTCTCCATTTCTTCCTCCTTTCTTATCATATTTTTCTTATTAAATGGAAGTGATTTTTAGTAGAATTGACGATTAGTATTTATCCAATATATGTATTTTTCAGACTTTAATCTAAAGTCTTATTTGAAAAATAAATATTTTAGATACATTGCAATACCAATTATCAATCTTGTTAAAAATCACATTAATCTAACAAAAACATGTGATAAAAAAAAAGGAAAAAATAGAGAAAAGAAAAGATATAACGTTATGAATATTTTCGTCCACGAATTATTGTACAACTCATTCCCACTCACGAAAGTACTGAAGTGATTGAATGTAAAAGCTCAGGGTACTAAAGTAAAGAAATGGGAAAAAAATGGAAAAAGAAATGGAGAAGAATATAAGATATAATGATAGGAGTATTTTTATCCAAAAATTATTGTAAAACACACTCTACTGTGCAAGTACCAAAATAATTAACGATAAAAGTTCAAGATACCAAAGTGATGTGTTTTAAAGTACAAGATACTATAGTGAAAATCATAGTATAAGGTACCATCAAGTAATTAACTCTAAAAGATTTAATAAGTCTTAACTAAACAAAATGAAAATATAAGAAAATAACAGTGTCTTAAGCTCAGTCAATATTATAGAACACAAAAAAATATCAAATGAGATTGTCAAGATCTTATTCACTTTCTTCATCATCTAATAAATTATCAAATTGTCCTCTAAAGTTGAGATTCTCATTATCGTCTTCTTCATAAACTTCTCCCTCTTCTTCCTCTTCACAATCCTCTTCTTCTTTCTCAATGGGGAGGCCACCGAAGGAGTATTGGAGACCGGATGTGAAAGGCACGGGGATATTGGAGGCTGGTTGGGGGTTGCTAGATAGGGCAGCACATCCCCAATTTTGGTTTAAGAAGACTGAAACCAAGTGAATCTGGTAAGAATCTGGTAAGAATCCAATTTCATAAAAAGGAGTTGTTGGTGCCTAGGCGTCCAACTTAATAAGTATGGTATAGTCCCCTTTTTTTTTTTTTAAATTATCATTTTTATAATCTTATAACTTTCTAGCATTATGGATTGAAAAAGAGGGGAATGTGGTGGTATGATATCACACACTAATTTAGCTAATATGTTATCCATTTTTATGGGGTTTTTTAAAACAATCTTATGGATTGAATTTTTACCATATAAGTGACATCTAACATATAATTAAATTTTCACTGCAATGTGATAACCGTAACCTCTCCATTGAAAATCACAAATTTCAGTAAATCTCAGTCGTTGAAATTAGAGGGCTTAGTCAATAAGGTTGCACACAACTTGGCTTAAATCGATGAATGGAACCATTTCTTATGTCTCAGTTCAGGTTTTTATATATTGAGTGGTTCAGTTCACAAAATTTTCAAACTGTAAAGATGTCATGGTTTTGGGTACAGTGCTACAGAATCTTTACTAATACAAGTTCTATATTTTCTCTTGAATAATTACTCTAATAATATTAGTCATTGGATCAAATAGTCCTTTGGTCCTAACTTTACAAATTACAAAAAGTAAAAGTAAAACCCTAAAATTCATAACCATTTCAAAAAAAAAAACTAAAGTTCATTGTCTCTTAATCAATAATTTAACAGTATCAGTCATTGGATAAAAAGACTTTTGATCCGAACTGAGCAGTTACTATAACTTCTTTTTTAATTTTTACAATATTCTAATTGCATGTCCTTCGTTGGATGATAACTTTAAGATTGTGGAGGTTCTCTGATATGTATATTTACATTTAAATATATATATTCTTGTAAAATCTTCAACCAAATTCCAAAGTTCTTGGCCTAATTCTCGGTTATAAATAGTTATAGTTTAGAATTCCAAATGTTAGACAATGAAAAAATCATATTCAGAACAAACCTAGACCTTAAGAGCAAAGAGGAAATTAGGTAATCATCTAATATCAGCCAATTCATCATTGTGTAGTTAATTGAAGTTAACATGCTCAGTTTTTTTAAGAAACAAGACTTACCTTGACAAAAAGAAATCGTTTAGTCATTATAAAGATTCAAAATGAAAGGTAATCCATTTCATACACAAGAAGATAAAAAGTTTTACATACAAGATAAGGTACAAATAGAGCTGAACTCTTTAACGTTGCAAAACCAAAACCATAGTATGTTACGAATATCTCCACCACCCAATCTGAACGTAAAGGCATCCCCTCGTCTTCCTTTCCACACAATAAGGAAATCACCTCTAACTAAGTCAGTGTTTCCCGTAACACTCTCCTTCAACCACATCATGTGAGATTACAGAAGATCTTAATCTCCCATAATACCACATAATCTAAATAGTAAAACATATCAATTTTCCATAATCTCCTAAACTACCGAAGAAAGACTCAAAGGTGAAGGAAGCATGTCTCTCCAATGATAGAGTTCAATTAGCTTTCTGATATTAGGGTCATTATTAAGAGCATCAAAGACATAAGCTTAAGGATCCCTCTGGAACCAATGCAGGGAGCTCAACAGGTCTTCTCCGCTTAAAATTTCCAAAAGACAGCTTAATTCATTTCAGGAAAAAGAACTGTTCTTCCCACAAACACCCGATAACAAAATGCGTCTGCAATTGCAGAGAAGGAACAAAAGAAGATTATTTTTAAAAAAAAAATTTAACCTTTTTCTTTTTAACAGGCTTAAGGATCTTGATAATGCACTTCTCGTTGTCCGTAGAATGCACCCCTTCGAACACCTCGCTGTACTTCCCCCTCCCCACCTTCTTCACCACCTCGTAATCATCCTGCTCCCTGCGAAACCAATTCCACAGGTCAGAAACACCAAAATCTCCAGCAACCAATTTCCAAATTCCGCACAACACACGCACCCCCACTGGACGGTGAGAGACTCGTAGTCCCAGTACTCCTTGGGGCGCTGCACATTGACGTCGGCGTAGACCCTGGCCTTGGAGGCGGCCCCGGGTCTCCGCATGGCCTTCCCGATCCTCTGCGCCATGGGCTCCGACGGGGCGAGCCGGTGGCGGTGCTGCTGCGGAGGAGGAGGAGGAGGAGGAGGAGGGGGGGGAGGCGGGGGAGGGTTGGAGAGGGAGACGCCAGAGGAGATCTCGCGAGAGAAGAGGGTATTGAATGAGGAGACGGAGGAGGAGGAGGAGGAGAGGAGGCTTTGGGACAGGAGAGAGTAGGGGTGCGTGTGGTGGTAGCGGGGGGTGATGGAGAGGAATAATGGCCTCAAGGCCATGAAAGGGCCAAGGACAACAGAGTTTTGTAGTTGCTGCTGGTGGCGTTCTCCTCTTTGGGGGTGGTCGGTGGCTTCGGAATTGGGAGGAATTTTTGAGGGTGGAAAGGGAAAAGGAAAGGAGGTGGTGGGGGGCTACAGGCTGCACATTGGGGTCTAGATTCTGATGTAACTAGTCAGTCGAAAATGTTGTACATGTTCATTTCATTCTTGAAGTAGAAGAACTGTAAAGGTCCAATTCTATGTATCTCAACCATTTATTATGAATTTGATTGCTGGACGACTCCAGTTAAACATTCCGATAACAAAATTGATGCAGTAAATCTAGTCATTCGTTGTGTGTTTAATTAATGGTCAAGACTAATAATCGGACATCTTCACTGGACCTGAAAGTGTTAGAATCCACAAAGTCACAGAGTCACAAAGATAAGGACGCAAAACGCGTCCTCGAATCAAACGTAGGCTTTGTTTGTTTCTTGCTTCAACCACGTTACGTTGAAAAAGAAATGGTTACTGTAACTGTTTTATTTTAATAGTTATTTATAATTACTTAAAAAAACCTTCTTTGTCTGTGATAATTGGAGTAGTATTCAACTAATCTTTGTCTGTAATATTTGTCTGAAGAAACTGTTTCATGTAAAAACTGAGATGACTCGAGTAGTGCAGAACTACAATCAAACACAATCATACCGAACAAGCAAAGAAAAAAAAACATGTATCAAGACATATTTGTCGTGTTAATAGCTGACGTGTGTATATGTATGTATGTATGCATGTACACACGTCAATGTCATCACTTTGAA
>JAMKQA010056521.1:0-33163 GCA_024699735.1 Posidonia australis | reverse complement strand
TAGGGATCCAGGGGTGGGTTACACAAGAGAAACCAAGGGCCTTGCAAACGAAAAGCCTCGAATATTCGTTGGCACATTCGTTTGCAAGGGTAACAGCCTGGAAGATGGAAGGTCAGCAGCCAGAGCTGGGCGCCTGCTTGGTGAGCTAGTGATGTGAGCCTACTTGGTGCGCCTGGTTGGTGCGCCTGGTTGGTGCACCAGCTTGGTGCGCCAACTTGGTGCGCCAACCTTGCTCAGATATTTTGATTGGGGCTCTAGCTAATGGGTTTGGGGCTCGGTTTAGGGGCTGATCACATCCAAAGCAACATAAGGACACTCAATCCTGGGTCACCTCAAAATCAGGGTGTCTACAGTGTCGACAACGTGGTGGGAGTATGAGGCTCCATTGAAACCAGTTGCCGACACAACTGTGGTTGTGGAGCTTGAGACTGTGTAGGCTGAGCCTGGGTCGTTGAACCTAGTTGTTCAGGTCACCGAGCTCGTGACGGTGTAGGTTGAGCCTAGGCTATTGAACCTAGTTGTTCAAGTCACCGACGGTGTAGGCTGAGCGTGGGTCATTGAACCTAGTTGTTTGGATCACCAATGGGACGCCAAACAAAGACGTATCCTCGTGCATATATGAAAGAGATTGAGGTTGGTTGGTCGGGGCGGTGGCATCCCACACAGGGAATTTTACCAAGCAGTGTAGGAAGGTAGGGGAAATGATGTCCTCGCCTACTGCTTGTATGCCTGGTTACCTCTGATCAAGGTAACATTAGTAAAGAAAAGTGGAAATGAATAAGAAAAGAATGTGATTTTGAGAAATAAAAAGAAATGTGGTTTAACTAGGATTGGACTTATGAATGGTCCTAAAATCCTGGAATGAAATAATGATCGTGCTTTAACCAGTTCTCAGCCTGTGTTTGTGATTTTGGTTTTGAACCCTGTGAGGCATTATGTTTTAGGCTAGATCTAGTCGAAAATGTAGATTTCTCAGAGTATGAGAAAGGTTTTGAAAAGGGTAAGAAGAAAGTAAAAATGGGTTTTGGAAAAGGAATGTGGTTTTGAAAACAAAATTCCAAATGTTTCAAAAAGAAAAGAAAAATTGAATCTTGAGAAAGTACGGTGTGGGAACATATTCCCAAATGATTTCAAAGGAAAGTACAAGGATGTTTTAAATTGGACCTTCAAAGAAAAATTAAGTTTTATAAATTAAAAGTTGAGTTTTTTGCATTTCACTAGATTTCATTGTTTGTATGTTTGGGGTGCGTACTGGGTGACTTAGATGTCACTCACGCGTGCTTGTTTGGTTTTCAGGTGTAGATTTAGTGCAGTTGAGTTCCGATGGTAGAGTCAGAGCTTCTAGCCGCACATTATTTCCTGGAGGTGAGCCTTAGTTATAGTTATTTAATTTTACTGTAATTAGTGTAATTTTGCTTATGATACTATGATTTAGGTAACGTGCCCAGGTTCGAGGCGTTATATTGGAATAGCTTTAGTGTGATTTAATGTAGGACCCTGGGCCAAGATTGTTGAACGTAGGCTTCCCTGCATTAAACATTGGATGTAGGCTGCCCTACGTTCAACACCTAGGAGTGTATTTTTAGTATTCTACCTAGCTTAACCAATTAATAATGAATATAAATGATTAAGGAAATCATTAGAATGATTTTATGGGTTCTTAGCAAGATCACTCTGTGTTGTAAACAGAATAAAAGATTATATGACTTAGAAATACTAAGTCTTTCCCTTAAATGGCTTAGATGGACATTAGAGTTTATATTTAACCCTAAGATTATGTATTGGCTGGGTTTGGTGTGGTGTATTGAATAATGTAATTGGTGGCACTGTTTGGGTGTTTGGCACAGGGCTAGTTGTGGCTCATGTGAGACACAAGCCAGTAGGCATCATACACTTAAGGACTTGGACTTAGGGTTCAAGGTGTGCTTTGGATGTTTTCTTGGGTTGTCGTCATGGGTTGAGCATGACACTTGAGAACACAAACGCTCTCAAGGTATGCCTTTCTGGGCCTAACAGAAGAGTTGTTGAGGCTGTACTTTTGAGTATTATTTTGATTCATAGTTTTCATGTCGTTCTGATTGTTGTGTTTTTGAGCTGATTATTTGTGGTGTGATTTTAAATGGTTTTCTAAATAGTTTTCCAAAAGGGTTTTGAAAAGGAAATGCATAGTTTTGCAATGGTTTTGAAAAACAAATATTGGAACTTTTGAAAAGGTTTTCAGGGGCCAAGATACCTAAGCTCTCAACCAACTTCCAGGGATGAGTGATACCTTTGGGGTTGTGAGCTGCTTGCTTAGGATGAGGTTTGAGGGTTTTGCTATTTTGGAGGACCAAGATATTGATGCTCCTAGCTAACCTTCTAGGGACAAGTGATACCTCTAGGGTCGTGAGCTGCTTGCTTAGGTTGAGATCCACGTGGTTTTTGTGGTTTTGCTAGTATTTGTAGTTGTGGTTGAGGTGCTTACTGGACCTGTAGGTGAAAGAGACTTTGGTTATTTGAGCACTATAGGACATCGAGAGGGCGTACACTATGGTTTATCCTGGGAGGAGACAGCTCACCTAGGTGTACAGTGAGCAGACTTTCCTAGTGTGTCGTTAGCCTTTTGAGGGTCCTATAGGTGGTGGGATGTTGAAACAAGCAGACTCCTCCACAAGGTAGTTGTCCGTGGCAATGTAGATTCCATGGTCATTCATTGTTGGACTGCTTAGCGTTAGGCAGCACAACACAATGTGTTAGGCTTTTTGGTTGTGGTAGTTGTGCCAGAGTGGTGTTGTAGCTTTTGTTGTGCCTTGGTTCAGTAAATTAGGTTCTAGTTTAAAGGAGACTGTAGTATTGCACTTGTGTGGCATTGCATTTTAGAGAATTGGCTTCGTGGCTTTGGTGTTGTTGTTCTTGTCCAGAAAGGACCATGTTGTGCAGAACAAAGGCTTTGTGGTTGAGTTCTATGGTTGCTATGGGTGTGTTGTTTTTAATTGTGAGCATTCAGGCACCGCTGGTTGTCTAGTCCATGTAGAGAGTGCATGGAATCAACCTGTGTGGTTTTTAGGCTTGACTTGGGCAGAGTGGCCATTTCAAGCATGCATAAGGATTTTAAAAGAGCATGCATATGATTTTTGAAAGGAAAAGAGAAAAGATTGGTTTTAAAAGCATGTTTTAAAGGATTTGCTATGTTTTGGGCAATAGTGAGTTTCCCTATTGTGGTGTCGTGGCATCCAAGTGAGATTCTAGTGTTTGTTTGCTTCTGACATGGTTATGTCGGGCTCCTCGTTGAAGTTTACTGAGTTGACTTGTGTGTGTTTATGATGGGTGTGTGTTGGGTGACTGTTTTGAGTGGTGACTCATGTGTGTATTTTTGGTGTTTTCCTAAATGCAGGAAGGGAGTAGGAGACAGTTACTAGTACATAGGAAGAAGTCATATTGCCACACATCAAGAGATTCTGGTGAGTGTTTAGCTTTAGATTCATTTCCTATTAATTATGCCTTATAGTTGTGTTTGGATTTAGTTTTTGAATTAGTATAATTGTTAATGGAAAGATAAAATGAAAAAGAAAGCAAATTTTATCTAGGATGAGTGGTAGCGACTTGAGGGTCGTTACACCAGCTGACCACCACCAACCTAGAATTTTGCATGACCTCTCCTTGAACTCGCACCACTTCTTGGATGACTTCTAAGAGTTCACCCCACCACGAGCCCATTACAACCCAACTCACAGCACCCACAGCAAGGAAGAACACAAAGAAATCAATACCAAACCACGGAGGAAGGAAAATCCAAAGCTTTGTGAAGTTGAACTCACCTTCACGAGTGCACCATAGTGGATAGAGGTCCATCAGTGGTGAAGCTCCCTTGGTGTTGACCTAAACACACACACACGTATTCTCTCTCTCTCTCTCTCTCTTTTCTCTCTTTCCTCTCTCTCTCTCACTAAAGGAAGGGAGAGGGAGAAGAAAGCTTAGAGGAAGAAAGGGCAAAAGAAGATGTTGAAGGCTCTAGAGAAAACACTCACTGCCTTACTATGCTCGTAGGAGTGGAGGAAACTCATGGTGTGTTGAGTATGCTACATCCTTATATAGTGTAGGTTGAAGGAAGGTGGGCAAGTGCTCATCTACATTTCAAGCATGCATGTGCACAACTACACGCCTCACTGCCCAACTGCCACTCCTACACCTACCCAGCAAAACCACGAGGTAACACCCTTCACTCTAGCTACGCACACATAGGATTGCAAGCATAGTGCCACTACAAAAGCCAAAGTACAACACCAAGCCAAAATACAAACCATTGAAATAGTTGAAACAGGCAGTGTGCCACAAATCGTGCTAGGATTAAGTGCTACTATACCTTGCTAAAAACACCAACCTCTAGTTAAAAATAAATAAACTGAATAATTACAAAGGCAAATAAATTACAGATGTTACATCCTAACCCCCTTAAAGAGGATTTCACCCCCAAAATCACTAGTAGGTGAAAAGGTAAGAGCACTTGGTAGGATGGCATCCTCACGCTCCTATGTGGCCTCTCTTGTTCATGGTGCTGCCATCGCATAAGAATAAGTGGAATAACCTTGTTCCACAACACCTACTCCTTATGGTCAATGATCTAGACTACATCTCAACAAATGATAAATCTTCCTGGAATACTCCTGGTTGAACTAGGATCACCTACGATGTATCAGCCAAACACTTCCTTGGCATGGAGATATGGAATACATCATGTACATCTGACAATTCTGATGGTAAATCAAGCTTATAAGCCACTTCACTAATCCTCTATGTGATCTGGTAGAGGCCAATATAATGGGACTCAACTTCCCTTGTTTCCCACTTATCATACCCTTTGTCGGTGATATCTTTAGGAACACAAAATCTCCCACCATGAATTCTAATGGTCTCTACCTTTGGTCAACATAACTTTTCTACCAACTCTGTGCAGCTACAAGTCTCTTGCAGATCAAATCCACCTTATCTACATACAACTACACAATCTCAAAATCAAGAAGCTAACATTCACCTACCTCTCTCTAGTAGACTGGTGATCTACAAGGTTTACCATACAAGACTTCCTATGGTGCCATGCCAATGTTGGAGTGGTAACTATTATTGTAGGCGAACTCTATCAATGAAAGGTGGTCCTCCTAGTTCCTCTACAAATCCAAAGTACATGTTCTAAGTACATCCTCCCGTGTTTGAATGATCCTCTTTGTCTGTCCATCAAACTAAGGATGAAATGTTGTGTTGAAGTTGGGCACTATGTTGAAAGCCTCCTATAGAGTCCTTTAGATCCTTGAGATAAACCTTATGTCTCTGTCAGATAGAATGGACATGGAAACACTATGCAATCTGACAATCTCTGACACATATAGTTCTACCAATCAATGCATAGGGTGATTCACCTAGATTGCCAAAAAATGTACAAACTTTGTCTGTTGATCTACAATCACTCGCATGGTGTCATTCTTACTTCTAGTTCTCGATAAACCAATTACAAAGTCTATGGATACGTGTTCTTATTTCCATACTAGAATGTCCAATGACTACAAGGTTCCTCTAAGCTTTTAATGTTTTGCCTTGACTAGCTAGCAAGTCATGTACTTTGCCACATAGTTAGTAACATCCCTCTTCATCCTAGGCCATTAGAAATTCCTCTTCAGGTCCTAATACATCTTCGTACTCCTTAGGTGGATAGTGTGCTTGGACTTGCGGGCCTCATCTAGTAGCCTTTGCCTAGCCTCCTCATATTAGTGCACATATAGGCGCAAATTATACCTTAGCTCTCCATATGCGCAAATAGAGAAATGAGACTCCTCACTAGCCTCCAACGTCTCAAAAATAACCTAAACAAAAGTATCCAGTTGTTGACAAGCAATAATAAATTCAACCAACTTGGGGCAAATAGACATGTTAGCCACCCAAACACCAAGCGTTCCCCGAGCTTGTCTCTTTGGTTTACCTCCTACCAGATCCTCAAGCATGGTCCATTCCCTAACCATCAGGCTAGCCATCATGTGAGTAGCTAACTTATAACATCGATGGCCACATTGGCCTTCCCATAGTAGTAGGACAAGCTGAAGTCATAGTCCTTCAAATACTCCACTCACCAGTGCTACCTTATGTTGAGGTCCTTCTGAGTGAAGATATACTTTAAGTTCTGATGATTAGTAAATACCTTAAACTATTCCCCATAAAGATAGTGTCACCAAAGCTTTAGTGCAAACACCACAGTAGTCATCTCAAGATCATGAGTCGGGTAACTCTTCTCGTGATCCTTCAGCTGATGAGAGGCATAAACCACAGCATTGTTGTGCTGCATCAGAACATAACTCAACCCAACTCCACTAGCATCACTGTATACAGTGAAGCCACCATTCTCAGATGGAAAAGTCAACAGAAGAGTTGAAATCAAATGAGCCTTCAACTTATTGAAGCTCACTTTACAGTCTTGATCCCAAACAAACCAAACTTCCTTCCTAGTCAACCTCGTTAATGGCACTACTATAGAAGAGAAGTCCCCGATGAACCTCTTGTAATAGCCCACCAAACCCAAGAAACTTCTTATGTTTGTCACTGTCTTGGGCCTCTTCCAATTACTCACTACCTCAACCTTGGTAGGATCTACTTTGATGCCTTCTTAAGAAATAAGGTGACCTAGGAACATGACTTCACTCAACAAGAATTCACACTTGGAGAACGTGGCATACAATTGATGCTATCTCTAAGTATCTAACACTGTCCTCAATGCAAGGCATGAGTCTCCACATCTAGAGAAAAGATCAACACATCATCTACAAGGACCACCACAAATTGGTCCAGAAATTGTCTAAACACCCTGTTCATCAAATTCATGAATGCAACAGGTGCATTGGTCAAGTTGAAAGGCACAACCATAAACTCATAATGCCCATACCACGTTCGAATGGTAGTCTTTTGAATATCTGAGTCTTGGATCATCAACTAGTAATAACTTGACCTAAGATCAATATTTGAGATCATCGAGGTAGATTGCAACTGATCGAATAGGTCATTAATGCAAGACAAAGGGTACTTGTTCTTCATTGTGATCTGCTTCAACATTCGGTAAACTATACATAACCAAAGTAGACCATCATTCTTGTGAATGACCAAGACAGGTGCTTCCCACGGAGAACACTTAGCTTGATAAAATCCTTGCCCAACAACTCCTGTAATTGAATCTTGAGCTCTCTCAACTTTGTTGGTACCATACGATAGGGGGACTTTGAAAGAGAGCTAGACCTTGGTACTAGATCAATAAAGAACTCTACTTCCTTGTGAGGTGGTATGGTAGGCAAATTGTCAAGAAAAATATCAGGATATTCACATACCACTGATATATTGTGAATACAAAACTCAGAAGGTGTAGAGGTTATAATACCAACTAGTTATCCTACACAACCCTTAGCCAAAGACTTGTACGCCTTCATTGCTGAAATAATGAACTTAGGCTCACTCAGGCACACACCTTGCACAAAGAAGGAACCTTCACTAGCAGACTCAAGATGTACCCTCCTCCTATGACATTCAATCAAAGTGGCTGAACCAGCCAATCCATGCCCAGTATCACATCATAGTCTTGCATGTCCATGATGATGAGGTTGGCATTGAAGTCTTTATCATTCAACACTATGTTAATTGACCACAAATACCTCCAAGCAAGACTGTGCTCTCCCAATAGCGTCACCGTGTTGAAATTAAAGGCCTGTCTATCCTCCATCTCCACCGTAAAGGACTTAGAGATAAATGAACACCCTAAGTCAAACAGAACCTTGGTCATCAGGCGCACCACAAGGAAGTGCCTAATGGCCAACACACACACAAGTAATCAAAGCAACATCCTCAAATTAAGCAATAATCCAAGAAATAGAAGGAAGTTACAAATAAATAAATGGAGGGTTACACAACATAGAAATCACCATTCCTTACCCTCCACAACATCTCCAGAAGGCCCAACTCTCTTGGGGGTAATTGTGAGTGGTAATTGTGAAGACATGTCCCTCGATCGGCTGTTACGGTGCATTCCCAGCTCTCTTGGGAGGGTTAGGATAGAGCCTCTAGATGTGTCCTGCATTCTCACAATTATAACACACCATTGGAATAGGTGTTTACTACGGAGGGGGGCCATTTGCAGCAAAGTGACCTACCTCGCCACATTAGAAACAAGATCTTCCTCTTGGCCCATTGGAACCTACTTGACTAGAACCAACATCACTCCTACTTGCAAAACTCTACTTGCCACTGAATGCATCACCAGACTTCTCTTTCCTTCTCTTCCTAGAGCTACCAAACCACTTGAACACAACATACCAGAGAAGCAAAATCATAAAGCAAATGATGTCTTACTCTTTCACTGGGGATGACCTTCCATGAATCTCTTGTATTCATTCTCAAAACAGGAAGCCATATCAACCAATTTTGCCAAGGAATGGCACCGACATGCCATGACCATCATTTTCATTGCTAACTAAAGACCCTCTAGGAGTCTCTTTGTCCACCTCTCCTTAGAGTCGAAAGTTACGGTGAACCCCTCTAGACGGGCAAAGGTAACCTTATATTCGCTCATAGTCATGCTACCTTACTGCAGGCTTCAGAATTCTCAGTCTAAATTGTTCCTCACATGATCAAAGAAATACTTCTCATAGGAGGCTGCTTCAAAGTCCCTCCATTTGATCTTGACCATCATAGAGTTTAGAAACCTCAAGCGCCACGTTGCCCTCCACCATTGGTCTGTATCACCTTCCAACAAGTAGGTGGCAAGAGGAACCCAATGCTTTCCTAGGCAATCTATGCTCTTCAGCATCTTCACAATCCTTTGTAACCATGCCTTGCTTTCCTTAGGCCCATCCTTACCTTTGAACGTTGGTGCATGTAGTCTACTCAATTGATGTAACCACTGATCTCCTGTTGATCCATTGGAACCTCCTTTACTGAATGCTTGAGAAATCTCATGTACCAAGTTCTGCAATTTAACGTGCATACCCTACCATCCGTCCTCTTCCTAAGAGTCGGATTCCTCAGTGGACGCCTTACTCTTTCCTCTACCACAGTGACACATTCTATAGAGGAAATAGTGTACCTGCATAACATTCAAGGGAAATATCTAAAACCACAGTAAAATCAATGGTATAGATAAAACTATGATATGTAGACCTAAAAAGTCAATAGATTGAACACCCTAGGCTAGTATACTTAGTGAATTTGGACTCTGATACCAAATCAATAACGACCTGAGTCAATACACCCAAGACTATTAGCTTAAATAAAATTAAACACATTAAAATGCTTAATTAAATCATATATAATGGCTAATAAAACGACCTAACTACCAAAAACCTATAGTGGATGGCTAGGTGACTCCTACTATATATACTAGTAAAGAAAAACCACTACTCATCTGCACCTACAACTAAAACCAAGAAAGACACACATGAGTAACCAATAAAAGTCACTCTACACACATCCTATGGAAAAATCATGCGAAACCAAAACCATAAAAATAATCATAATTTTAAAATCTTTGTTTTCTGCTAAAAACACCACCACAATGGAAATACAAAATCATGGGAGCATGCTAAAAACACCAAACGACATCTCCATGAAACTTAGGCAACTTTGGCCAAAACCACGAAACCTCACAAGCCAAACCATCACAATTAAGAAGCTATTTAGGCAAAACCTTAAGCCACACAGGAACTAACAAATACTTGTCGACAGTCGCTTAGTTTTAGAATCTCAACTTAGGTGATGTACTCGACCATCCAAGAATGTCAACACTTTCCCTAGTCCCAACAATATGACCCTCTGGTTTCTTGGTCCACCATAAAATCACGGAAAACTTATTTCAAAACCATTTACACATTCTTCCTCAAAATCATTTTCAAAACATTTTTGTTACATAAAATTATCTACCAAGACTAGCACACTAATTAACAACAATGGAACACCAGAAAAACCAAAGCAACAAGCACTAAAACTAGTCTAGGCTCACTACCAGACCCGGCTTGCATTGACGACCTGCATTGGACCATTGCGCGTGGGTTCCGTGCCAAATCCCCATTTTAGTGCAGATAAGTAGAGTAGCAAAGAACCCAAAAGAATTGTCGAGAACTCCAACCGATCTCACTACATGCAATCATAAATTCCACAAAATAACCAAAATAAAAACATCAAAGTACTCTATGATTTGGGACAAAAATGACAACAATCTAATATACATCGTTTAAGATATCAAAATCCAAAGAAAACATATACATATGGGATTACTACGCATCTATAAGCTCAACCAATATTAAAACACTATAACATTCTCTAAAAATTTTCTAAAATCATGGAAACACTACCAAGCATTCCAAACATACCAAGCAAGTGAGAGAATGTTGGTGTGAGTGAGAGAATGCCTAAGAAGATTTTGGGGGAGTGGATTGTGTGGAGAGGGGTTTCGCGCATGTTGTGGTCACCACAACTTCTTTAATAGCTGATTATGGAGATTTAATGGTTGAAATCAATGACTTATTAAGGCTATTTAAGGACAGTTAAGCAATTGATTGCTCCACATGTATATATATAGATGAGGATGTTTTATTATTATATAAGACATATGATTCATATGACAATGTCTCATTGTCACAGTGGTTGGAAGAACTTTAAATTCGTCACTGATCTCGGACTTGAATCTTAGAACATGCATACCGTTAACAAAAAAAAAAAAAAAATGATTCATATTTAGTGAGGATATTGAGACATAAAATTTATGCATTTTGAAAACTTTCAATAGTTGGTCACCTGTCCCCCACCATTGCTTCTTTATAAGTGCGGATTGTGGTGGTGAAGTCTGACAGAAGATCAATACGTATCGGCGAGTGGTTGAACAGAGATGGTGAAGAGCTCAATGACGGCAGAGACGAAGGATGTAGTGATGAACAGAGGTGCCTGGACCGATGAAGAAGACAAGAAACTTATGTACTACGTCCATGCCCATGGTGATAAGAGGTGGAGGACACTCCCGGCTAAAGCAGGTAGCTCTGTCTCTTTCTCACTCAGTCTCCCAGATGGTGAGTCTGTTGTAGGTTATTTTAGTGTAAATGAATGGGTCTGTGTAGATCACTCTGTTGCCACATTTATGAGCACATTGATAAAAGAAAGCATCTGAAGTTCTCCCCTTTTCTCTGTCCCATTTGCTTGTTACAGTGATAAGTGTTATTGGAATCATTATGACTGCGATTACTAGAATTTGCCACATTTCATTTGTTGTTGGCATTGATTACGATTCATTACAACTGTATTCGATTTTGTTAGTTCTTCTTGTTAAGTGTGCTGAGAAAATAGCGGGATGTGAAATTCGAAACTATCCGTGCTCTGTAGCAGAAGGAAAAATCTCTATTTGCTTCTAAAGCAAACATGATTATTTTGAAGAAGTTGCTAATTTCAACAGACATCCCATTTATAAACTTTTTGCTACTTCTTTTCTTTCTTCTTCTGAATGTAAGTAAGAGGAACGCTTCATTATGCTGTTCTCTTTTGATCTTTCAACTGTTTTTGTAATGGTTTCCTTTTCCTTCAAATTCTTTTATAGGAAATGAGAGAGCACAGATATTAAATATTTTGAATGTAGATGATTTGTTATCTAAAAATTTGCTATTCTGTCAAAACGACAGAACTCGGTGGTAGGAATGCACATACATTACAGCTAGCCATCATTATTATTGCAAAAAATATATATATGAGCTCAAGTTTCTAAATAACGAATTACAAATGGCAGGTCTAAACAGATGTGGGAAGAGCTGCAGGTTGAGATGGCTGAACTACCTGAGGCCGGGGATCAAACGTGGTAACATCTCAGAAGAAGAAGATGATTTGATCATTCGCCTCCACAACTTACTTGGCAATAGGTACTTTCATGTTCTTATCCATCATATACGATCATAGTACCATGCTCATTATTTACAACAAACTGAAAATGATGCGCCTGATAATTCTCTCAACCGATAATGCTCTTCTAGATGGTCACTGATCGCAGGTCGGTTACCCGGCAGAACAGACAACGAGATCAAGAACCACTGGAACACTCATTTGAGCAAGAAGTCCTTGACAATAACTGATCTCAACTCCAAGCTAAATCACGTCCCCCAGAACAACAGCCACCAGAGCAATGCCTGCCATGTGCCGCCGCCACGTTCATTGCCAAGCTCAAGCATTGAGGCAACATTGATGGGTGACGAAAACCAGCCATGGAGTGATATCTGCCACCAGATGTCCTTCGACATGGACGAACTCTTCAACCTCCCATTTCTGCAGGAATTCAGCTACATCACCAGCCCAGAGCCATACCACAGCCTTTCCAAGATATGGCTCCTGCCATCCACCACTATGGGCGGAGAGAGTTCTTCCAGTGGCATTGCAGGTTTGCCATGTTATACGTATTGGTCTCAGTATCCTCCAATGGCAATCTGAGACTTGGATGATGGAACTACATGCTGCTGCCCTTTTGGTCTTGTATCATTCAGCTTAGCCTTTCTTTTTGTCAGTCGCTGAAACAGCTTGAACAATTAATGTAGTCTCCATGTGTGCAAGTAATGGGTGAGAGTGTGAAGCTATTTCATATTCTTAACTGGCAAAGTAGTAACAAGAAAATAAATCTAAGTTGGTGACGTTAAACAAATAAATACAACTTATTATATAGGAATACAAAAGTCTAGAGAAGCTTCTATGGAAAAAAAATTACAGTCTATAAACAGGTGTTGACATTATTAACAGGTGTAGTTATGTAATTAGGATTAGAGCTTAACTTCCATAACTGACTCTGTATACTCTGTAACTACTTTGTTCAGATCTATTGAGAAATAGTTAAGAGTTTCCACCAAGTTCTACATGATATTAGAGATGAATCTCTGAAGCAACTTTCCATTGAGATCTCTCCTGAGGAATTTGGTTTGTGGATTACTGGTGCAATGACAAGGTTTATGTTGGTTGGCATCTATCCATGATTAGGTGTGACCAATGGGTGCGGGCAGTGATTGGATGTGATGAAGGGATGCTGGTGGTTGTGACGATTACTGGTTTTCTCTTTTTATATATAACTCATCCAACTTCTACACATGATTATCATTGCATTTTTTGTCCATCCTGTAAGTTGAGAGAGTGAGAGCACTTATGGTAGTGGAGAATGAGTTCCTTCCACTGTGATCGCATTCTGACAACGACCTTCGTTTGAAACTTAGTCATGGAACAACAAATGACGATTATGCTTCCTTAAAAGGTTAGTAAACCTTCATCCGTCTTTGACATTGGTATCAAATTCTCCTTTAAATTGTTCCTAGTGCGAGGTATTGTGCAACAATCAACGACGGTAGTGTGTTAGTTGTCGGCAAAAGCTAGCAACAACTCTTTGTGTTCAAAATGACAATGTCTTATTGTTACAGTAGCTGAGAGAACTTTAAACTTGTCATAGTTCCAGGTTCGAATTCTAAGACATGTATAAAAATTCACCTAAAAAAACAAAAAAAAAAAAAACAAATCTGTGCTCAAAATCTCTCTTTCTTACGTGGCAGGAAGCCCAAACAAGCCATTCGATGATGGCACAATGTGAGAATGCCCTACACGGTGAGCGAAAGGCATGCCTAGGGCCTACATGTGGTCTACAAATATTTTTGCCCGCACCATGCTTGAGGAAGAAGATGGTCGTGGGAAAATTATTTCTTTCAACCATCCTTCTTAATGTTTTACATAGTTTTATATCATAATTTTGCATATAAATCGTTATATTGTTACATCATAGTTTTATATCATAATTTTGCATATAAATCATTATATTGTTACATTTGAAATATGATGGTGGAAATTGCATATTTGATAGTCATTTTTAATTCATTGCTCTATGATTGTAATAATTACTATGAAGCCACTGCACTATTACAAATTTGTAGTAATAGTCTGTATTAAAATGTAATGTGTAATATCTCTTTTGACAATAGTCATTGTTTTGTCCTACGTTCATGCCATAATTACATCTAAATCCATACTTCTACTTACATGTAATATTATGCACACATGATTGTCTTAGTTGGATGTGTAGCATGCATATATTTGTTTGGCAAGAAATTAAAATTTGTCATTACCAAGTATGACTCATTAGAATAACTTTGATGTTCCATCCATAGATGCTCAATTGATATAAATATTTTCTTTTTATGTGGCATCAAGAGATATGGATAAGTCATTGTATATGGATTATAAGATGAACCCTTCACATTCCTTAGACAAGCACATCCACTCTCTCTAGGATATCATGTGGACTCTTAGTTACCATTGCATCCCTATTAAGCCTTCAGATCAAGTTGATAGCTTAATTAAATCTTTACTAGATTCATGAGAAAAGGAAAAGCTCGCTTTGAGACTTGACATGAAGATTTGTGCTTTTGTGGATGTGGCTTGTCAGCTTGAGCTAATGGAAGAACATCGAATTGCTTCAAGCATAAGATAGACTACCATGTTATCCATTTTTCTTAACCTTCAAAGCACAAATATGAATAATGCAGACAAAAGATAGTTTTGGCTTGGAAGGGTAGGACCAAGGGCACGTGATAAAGCGGACGTTATGGATTTTGTTGATTCAAATTCCTATATGTTAGATTCGAGATCATTCCTAGATTGGAGGGGATGGAAAAAGAAAACTGCTAGAAAAAGGAAATGTTAAAGAAAGAAAAGGAAATGTAAATGAACCATTGTATTTACTTATTGCATTTAATGCTACATTTTTTTTTTTAAGACTATTCAAGTGGGTAGGTTATTTGAAGGTTAGATATTTATGTGCAAAATTTAATTAAGTTATTGATGATTAATGTATAATTCCGTAGAAGATGATTTTATTATTACATATTATTGATTCTATGATTTATGATTACTCATCACTACTTATTTATGAAATTTGTTGCAAAGTTGATATTGTTGAGTGTGAATACGTTAGTTTACAAACCACTTTAATGTCCTTTTGTAGTTAACAATTCCCATAGCAACAAAAACAATAGTAGTAGAGCTAAACAAAGGAGAAAAATTGAATGGTGACAAATATGACATTTGGCAATGTAAAGTTCAGTATATTCTCAAAGAGCAAGAGGCTTTGGAGACTCTCAACAATATCATGTTGGAACTAAAGAGTGGAAACACTAGTCAACATAAAAGGGACGTTGAAGCCTAACAGGCTTGGAAAAGGAAGGATAGCATGACTTGCATTACACTGTTGAGCACAATAAAGGACGACCTTACGTGTGAGTTTGAGCAGTATTTTAATGCTCAGGAAATGTGGGCTGCACTGAAAGACAAATTTGGAGGGATATCTACAACAAAACTGAGAAGGCTCACTTTCAAGTTTGACACCTACAAGAAGTGTCAAAATATCACTATGAGGTAGCATCTAAGAGAAATGTCTAACATGACTAGAGAGCTAAAATCTGCAAGACACTTCCTCGATGATGAGTAACAAGTGCAAAAAGTCATTAGATCCCTTCCCAATAGTTGGGAGCACATGAGAATGAACCTGACACATAATGAGAATATCAAGACCATTGATGATATTGTGCGTCATTTGGAGCTAGAAAATGAGCACCTTGAGGTAGCTAAGTCTTCTGGTCATGCTTATGTTGTTGAAGGTAACACACGTTTAACCTCGAGTTCCAAGCGTAATAGGTGTTACAAGTCTTTTAAGATAGGCAATAAAATTGCATCAGATGCTCAGAATGTAACACCTGTAAATTTGTTTGCCGTCATAATTGTCTAGTTTCTTGAATTTAACAAGAGGTGTATGATGCTAGTGAGTGTGTTTTGGCATAGGGTGGCAACACATGCTCTTGACGTGTAATTCTGGCGTGTATTTGAGGCACAATGCCCTGTTCCAGTAATTCAGTGGTTTGTTATCGGCTTTGGTGTTGTAACTTGGATTTGGATGATGTATCTTGATGTTTTGAGGTTGAGATGATATGTGGACCTTTGTGGAAATTTATGATGAATAATTATGGATTTATTTTAGAGATTATGGTGGAATGTTGGTGTGCACTTGGTGGTTTGTTCTCCACTTGCATACTTGGACAATAATAAGTGGTTGCGTAGATGTGGTTTTGTGCTCGAAGTGTCTCATGCACATAGCAATGGTTGAGGGTTTGGTTGCCACATGCTTTTTGAGTTGGTCCACATGGTTGTTGAGTTATTTGACCTATGGTTGTGTGCATGCACTCTTGATCTATAGATACATGCATGTTTTTCCTCTTTAGGTTATAGCTATTTAAAGGAGGAATCATGCTCCTCACTCCTCATCCCTTCCTCTCTTTTCTCAAGAATAGTGAGAGTAATTACAAATTTAAATTAAATCAAATATATCCCTGATATTAATTGATATTTTCCTCATATTTGTTGGAGATTTAAATTTCAAATTTGATTTACTTAACATTTAAGTTTGATTTGAATTTGAAAATTTATTTAAAATAGCTTGCCATTACGAAGATGATTTTAAGGATTAATTTGATCGTTATTTGCTATTAGTTTCATACGAGGATATTTTGGGATCTTAATTTTTAAAATTTTGCCTTTTTAGTTGCTCGACGTTCATACCATCGACGACTAGCGACGTGGAATATATTATTGCCTTTTAGGTGATTATTCTTCTCGTCGAGCGAAAATGGAATCTCCAGCCTTGTCGCTAGTTCATGCGGCGACGCAATGATCCTATTGCAGGTCCCATGGGTGACGAGCTCATATATCTATTATTTCCATTTTAAGCAAGCTTAATCCTAACCCTTGATCTCCTACTCGTCCTTTGACAAGATTTGGTACCTCCAAATTCTATAAAAAGACCCCCTAGGTCAACTACTTAAGGGGAGGCAATTTCAAAACCCTAGGAGGCAATTCAAAAATATAGGGGAGGCCATTAGAAACCCTAGGGAAACCTTTCACAAAACCCTAAAGAAGGGAGAAAGGAGAGAGACCTTGAGAGAGAGAGCCATAGCCCCTCCACTCTATCAAATCCTCATGGGATAACCCAGATCCAAAGAGATCATCCCAGCCTAAAGCCAAAAAGTGCCTCTAGAGCTCCATTTGACTCTGCTTCCTCAACACCACGCTAAGAGCACTAGGGTGAAGGGAGTATCATTTCCAATTCATTTGTTTTTATACATATTCATTGCATTCATAAATAAGCCCATGGCATATGCATGCGGGGACCAACCCTGGTTAGTATCCAGTTGCTTTTATTCATGTTATTTGTTGTTTCATTTTTACATTGTTTACTACACCTAGACTAATTCGTATTTCTATTATTTGTTTTGAATGGAAGAGAACACTATGGAGCATGAGGAAGCCACTGGGTAGCATCCTGTTGCTGACCGAGTGAACCAAGAACCCACAACCACAAATACCACCACATCTCTTGTAGGCATCTTGTCAGTTAGCATCATCAAAAGACAAGTGGCAATCACAACCAAGGCCGTTGACATACGTGGAAGCACCGACGACCTCATCAACCCTCCATTCCCCATATCCCCAGCCCCAAGCTAGTGGAGTTCATTATTGCCCATCAACAATTAGATCCATTTGTTTCGGTTGTTTTTGAGAAGTTGGAGACTAGGGGAGAGCCTCACTTTTTTGTTAGGACATATGGAGAGTTGAGATAAGATCATTGGTTGTACATACCCTAGCACGAGGAGGCTAGGCAAAGGCTACTAGATGTGGCTCATCGGTCCAAATACACCTTTCATCGTGGAAGTACCAAGATGTATCGAGACCTAAAGAAGTGTTTTTGGTGGGTTGGCATGAAGAAGGATATTGCTGACCACATGGCGAGGTGTAGGACCTACTAGTTGTTCATATCAGAGCAACAGAAGCCTAGAGGAACCTTATAGCCATTGGACATTCCTAAGTGGAATTGGGAACACATCTTCTCGGGACTCCTCATGTGTTTCCATGCACCATAGAGTCGTGCAGGGTTCCACCGGCATGGTCACGCTTAGAAAAATCTAGAAATTAGAATAGTCATGGGAAAATCATGGTAATATCTATAAATATCCCACATATTATATTAAAGCCCGGGATGACGTATTATCTGGAGAGAAAATTCCAAGGTGTCAGTCGCTTGATGATGTGGATTCAAATCCTAGTCGCCTTTATTTGTGGCGACAGATTATGTCGCCTCCTATAGTGACGTCTACGCTCGTCACCTGTCGCGATAGCAACATCCTGGTCTCTTGCATTTTACCCTGGGTCTTTTATATTAAATCCACAGTGATTCCTTAAAGGTCCAAAAAATACTCAAAAATTGCATGAAATCATAAAAACATCTTCTTTAAGTTCAAAGTACTCAAATCTGCCACCAATTTGAGTAAGGTTAAAGTGTTAGCTCAGCCACAGCTACTGACTCGCATTGAAAACATTCAAGGGATTTAAGCCTGCCATCAACTTTAGCGTGTTAGCTCAACCACAGCTAACAACCTTGAATCTAGTAAAATCAAGAATGTTTTTAAAGAAAATCATGAAAAATCTGGAAAATAAGTCAAAGATCCTTAGCCATGTGATCTGAGGTGCCTCAAAGATTCCTATCCTAGATGGACTCTGAGAAATGCGAAAGTGGGATATCTACAGTATCCTGATATCCTAAGTTCGAGATATTGTAAAGACCCTAAGAAATGTTTTGTGTCTATAGTTGTGGTTGTTTCCCGCTTTGAATCCCTATTATCTTTATATTATACTTTTGATTTCTCCTTGGTTCTTGGGAATGTGACAAAACATGGCATGTTGTGGCTATGCAAGTGTGGGACCAGGTAGAAGGCATAAAGCCAAATGATCACAGCGCAGTCTATGACCCCAATCCATGTTTTATTTATAACAAGGTGTGCCTGAGATATTTCTCTTTTCTTTCGTGACTTTACTATAAAATACGTACAAAATTCATTAGGGATGTCGAGCATGTCCTTATATAAGGAGGAGGGGTGTGGTCAGGCAGATGCATGTAGAAAAAGAGAGAGAGAGAGAGAGAAGAAGAGAGGAGAAGGCTCGAGAAGAGAAGGGAAACCAAGGAGAAAGAAAGAAAGAAAGAAAAGAAGAGAAGAAAAGAAGAAGAAAATCTAAGGAGAGGTCCGAAACAAAGAGAGAGAAAGAGAGAGGGATGACTGTTCATGCTGTGAGGGAAGAGAAAAGAGAAGAAAAACAAAGAAGAAATAAAGGAGGGAAGAAGAGAGGAAGAAGAAGGAAGAGAGAAAGGAAAGAGGTACACATTCTACCATCTTTTTTTCTTGTTTAAGTTTGTTTTTGTTCCAAATGTGTTGCCTAGGAGGATTTCGGTTTGTGGGAGAAGTTTCACAATTTTTGGGTATTTTTCCATGGATTTATCTATGATTTTTGTAAGGATGCTCACTATTGAGATGTTTCTGAGTTTCCTTGATTTAATCTTGTATATCTTGAGTTATGGGTGTTAGATTCATGTGATTTATGTTCCATGTGATAGTACACTCAAAAATCTTCATTTCAGTATGTTATATGTACATTTTCATGACTTGTGGTGAGATCAGTGGGATTTGCAAGTTCCACAACTTCACTGAATTTTCTGCATTGAAGAACAGAGCCTAGGGCGCACCTAGTAATTGCACCCCACTAGTACACATACCAAGCACACTTGGGCCTAGTAGTGCAGTTTGTTTAGGTTATTAACAAGGCTTTTAGTTGGTTCTTGCTCATATACCTGGTTTAATAAATGAGTACGATAAGGAAATGTTTTGAAAAACACAAAATTCTCATTAAGTTGCAGTTTAGTATAATAGACTATATGACATAGAGATACTAGGTTTTTTCTCTAAATGACTTAAATGGACTTGAGGAATCATGTTTAATCCTAGGATTAGATGTTGGTCTAGTTTTGAATGTGGCTTGTGTTGGTGTCCAATCTTGTAAGTTAAATAGAACTTCATGATCATTGTCTTGGATCCTATGTGGCGTCTTTTGAGTGGATTTTGACACTTGGAAGGTATTCTTGTTACTTGGGGTTTTATGATTTCAAAAGGATTCCAAATGATTTCAAAATGACATGAATGTTTTGAAAAGTAGTTTTTCAAGGGATTCGAAAAAGATGGTTTAGAGTCTGTGGTTTTGTTGAGGTTTCTCTGTTTAGTGTTTTGCATGACTTTCTGTAATGCTTTTAAAATGGTTTTCTAAAGAATTTTGGAAAAGGAAATGCATTAGTTTGCAAGAGATTTTGAAAAGTGGTTTCCGTTGGTTTTCTGGTTGTAGAGACAAAGAGGTTGAGGTAAGTGTATGTCAGATCTTAAAGGCATGATACTCTTGGATTGTCAATTATGAGGCCGAAGCTGAGGTCTGGGAACCAAAAGGCTGAGGAAATCACAATAGTGGACCCAAGGGGTATGATACCTCTGGATAGCTAGGTGTGACGACTGTAGATGAGGTTCCAAAGGCAATAGGCTTAAGGGTTGTGTTGTTGGGACTAGGGAGTGTGTGAGACTTCTAGATGGTCAAACACGACTGACTAGGCTGAGGCTTGTGGGTTGTGGTGCCGACTAGACAAGGTTGTATCGTGGCAGTGGACTCAAGGGGTATGAGACCTCTGTGTGGCTGGGCATGATACCCCTTGACATCTGGACACTGAGACTTAAACTTAGTGTGGTGCTAACTAGGTCTCGGGTAGGAGTCCTTAGGTACTAAGGCACTAAGGGGCGTCAGAGTACACACCCCCATGTGTGTAATATATGAGATATTATAAGGTTTACGGGTCAAGACGGTTGGACTCCTACACGGGGTGATTCACCGTAGCAATGCAGCTAAGGGAAGCAAGAGTCTTCAACAGCTACTTCTGGCTAGTGTTGGCTGCTTGGCGTCGGGTAGCATGACACATTGTCGGATGGCCCTTCTAAGAGGTTGGACTCGGGATAGATGGTTGCAACTCTTTGTGGTAGTGCAATGGGTCTAGCGTCTTTTTCCCCGATAGCTGCTTTATGGCTAGTGTTTAATGGGTTTTGCATGCACCCATGAGTGGCGATATGGTTTTTGAAATATGGTTTTGTGTCAGTTTTTGAGATATGATTTCTATACAAACTTGAGTAGAGGTTTTGTGTTTGGTGTGGTACTTTGGTGTGGTTGTGGACTTGATTTGGTAGTGTAGCAATTTCAAATATGTGTAAAGGTTTTGAAAAGCATGCATATGGTTTTGAAAAGAAAAAAAATAATATGGTTTAAAAGGCATGGCTTTAAAGGATCAGTGGCTTGCTAAGCAACAATGTATTGCCTTGATGCAGTGTGGCAGCATCTAGGAGAGATGCCAGAGTTGTTGTGGTGTTTTAGGTGGAGTGTGTGCTGGGTGGCCTTTCAGTGGTCACTCATATGTATTTTGTTTTCTGCTTTTCCTTTTGCAAGTGTAGGATAGGAGTAAGAGCTTGCTAGTGCACATACAGATGGAGTCACTTGATCACATATCAAGGGTTCTAGGTAAGTGTGTATTTTAGTTTATTTCAATTAATAGTGTTTTATTTATGTTTCCTATAATTCGATTTAGTTTCATAGCTAATGTAATTGAAAAAAATTGTAGCTAGGTTTGGTGTAGCGACTTGGGGGTCGTTACTTGTGGTCACCTGCCAGATTGATCTGACTCCTATCATCCTGGCTAAGGCCTACCATGGTTTGGATCGCACATTATAGTGTTGCTAGCATTTCTACAATTGCAATGTAGTGGTGTAGGTGAATCAACGCAACTATTTCAACTACTCTGCTGTTCTGTCAAATGTTTACCTACTACTCGTTTGCTTTCTGGTAGGTTCGGCTGGCTGCTCATCTAGGAGTGGAAGTTATGCACCCACATTGCTCTGCATTTGACGCTATTGCAGTACTAACCACTCTAGGACAATCCTCGAGGTCCCTGAGATGCACGAGAGGCTTCGTCACTTAACCAAGGATAAAGTGACCTGTTGCATCATTTCGCTTGCTATGAAGTTCTTTGCCATCTCTACTTCAACAATAGTGACATGTGGCTGATTTTCCTTCCAGGATTCACCAAGGACATTGAGTATCACCCTATCCACATTCTGCACCTGTTTGACCTTTGCCAGGATGCATTTGAGATGGCCAAGAAGCTTGAGTGGTTCAAGTTGTATCCCCTTAGCTCTACTTCTCTGACCATGGAGCTAGCCCACTTGCTATGCTCCTTCATCTATTCTACTCACGTTGCTATTGTAGAGGGCTCTAGCTGCACTCCTACTTATGATGATCTAATGAGGGAGACTTGTCCCATCAGTGAGATTCCATCAGGTGGTGCTATGTCTGGTGGTGAGGGAACTTCAAAGAGAGCACGGATCAGTTCTAATTGTTGAAGTGTTTGTTGTTTGCACTATCCCTTAGATTTCAGTCTATGAACTTAAGCTGTTGTATTGTGCCTCTGTATGCTTTGATGCGTTGTAATGACAAACTGGTAGTCTGTTATTTTTGGTCAATATGGTTAAGTGTGTGTTTGCCCACTAGTTGTGTCATCATCTGTTGTCTTGAAATCCAACTTTAAGCTAAAGCAGGGGTTGACCAAACTTGAAGCCGTAGTCTAATTTTCTACTTAATTGCTCTAAACGTACACGTCAACTTTACATGCAAGAATGATGTGCTTGGATTTCGTGCAAGATATGCAAGCTTGTAAGACGTGTAGATCCTTTGACAATCATATTGCATTGCTGCCCTTAGTTGCTTGACTTCGCCGATGCCAAGTGTTATCAGTGTGTCCTACAACAACTGCTCATGTCGAGAGAAAATCAATGTGCCTGACATAGTGGAATTGAGCTATTATCTTGTCCCAAAAAGCTAGCTAACTTGCCCTTGACAAAGGAGTCCTGGCCCTAAGATCTCAACTATTGGGCCCATGCTAGCAAGTGTCCTGATGCAAGTGTGCTGTCCAGAGATCAAGTGGCATGCCCTTGGAAAGAAGTACAGACCTAGATATTCTAAACGAAAGGTAGTTGAAATGCCCTTGGCTGAATCTTAGGCCTTCAGTCAAAAGGTAGCTAACATGCTCCTGGATGAAGGTATCCCAAGTTGAGCTTTTTGCCAAAAGGCTGCTAGCATGCCCCTGGTTAAATGCTCAACAGGGCCCTATAAAGTGATGCGCAAGAACAAGGAAAGAAATTTAGGTTACTGATTAATGAGTGATTTATGTTGTCCGTTCTTTTATTGTTCTTTAAAGCTTGATGCCTGCTAAAAAGGAAAGGAGAAGTCTTAGACTCATCAGACTTTACTAGGACTCTTAGGTTGTAGGTGGCCCTCTTCGACGGGTAATGTCGCTCAAGCTCTTAACGCTAGGTAGTATTGTGGATTGGACTCCATGGTAAACTTCTTAGGGCCCTACTCCTACTCTTTTGAGATTCCAGATTTCTTTTGCTCCCTTATGGATGCTTGGGTTTACTATATATCTAGCATGGAGGTAATGGACGCTGGGACCAGACTAGGGTGCTTTTTGCTGCAAGAAAGGGGTGGCTAGTCCCTTTGGAAGTGTGGGCTTCCTAGGCACATGCTTTGACTCCTCTCCAAGGTATGTCATAGGGATAGAGCTACTTCGCACACTCCTCTCACTAGGATTGACTTTTGTCTTTGGCTTCTTTCTTCCTTATTTCTTTTATGTCCTTTTACATGTATCTGTTTTTCTTCTTGGCTCACTTGTTCAATCACCCCCTAGAATTTTATCTCCATCCAAACGTATAGGCCTCTTGTGGAGTTTGGACATCTCACCCTATACTCAGCGAGTGGTCACTCCCTCACTTGCCTAGTTGTCTAGGTAGTGTTAGTTGAGGAAGAACAGCTTTTTTCCTAAGTAGGCCTGCTTTTCCAATTTTTGTCATTAAACACTATTATTAGGCTTATATTCGTGCTATGTGTGGTTTCATTTTATTATTTTATGTGTTTTTAAAGAAAAATGCAAGAGTGAAGAGGAAGGAAGCATCAACAAGGTAAGGACACGACCTCTGCTACTGGTAGTACTTCTTTAGGTAGCACGCATTGACTGGATCGACCTGGTCGATGTGATCCATGTCCTCAAGGACTACTGTTCCCTTAGAGAAGATTGCCTTAATGATGTAGAGGTTGTGCCAGTTCAGCATGAACTTGCCATGGGCATTTGGGAGCTGAATGGTGACTCTTTCTCCTCTAGCTCCATGATCATGGGCTAGTCGTTAGATAGTTGGGACGGCATTGGTTCTCCTCTCCCTATTATTGCTTTCGCTTTTTCTAGCTTTCATTGCTCTGTCATGTCCTCAACCAACACAACTAGTTGCTCTTGGAATAGAGCTTCCAAGTCGTACATCATGTTGTCTGTCCAGGGTTCAGCATCAACACCCTCTTACTCCTCATCTAGTGCAATGTCCACATAATAAACACAAGCCTGGTCTAGTGCTTCATCCTTCATCATTAACAATTCTATTATTGTTGATGATGCTACATAGCATGCTATTAACTGCACGGATGGCTATGCTAGCAAAGTCATTGATTGTACTGGTGGAATTGCTACAGACAAAACTAGTGAAAGTACTACTGATTGAACTAGTGAAATTGCTGCTAACCAAACAAATGGAATTGTTGATGGTGTTGATGAAATCGCTGACAAAACTGGGGAACTACTGGTGGCAATGTTAGCTACACTGTCTATGGTGATGTGGCATGCCTTGTGGCCTCTCTCCCAATCCATTGTATGGTTTCTCTATCAAGTTGTTCTTCCTTGGAATAGTAATCCTCTATGCAAACCCATTCTTTGGCTACTAGTAGTATGTCCTCATGTTGGCTATGTTGTGTTGTTTGTTTTGTTGTTTGTATTGCTACTTGGCTCTGATTGGGGTCTATGACACCTACACTAACAAAGATAGCCATGTCCTTAGGGATAATCAACTTTTACTACTTCTGAGTGGGTTGGTATCCAATTTTCGGAGGTCGCCACTTGTATCTGAGGCCTTTATATTCTCTTCTTTCCTCCACAAAGATGGGCTTAGCAATTCCTTGGTCGTATCATCTAAGTGGTGTTTCTTTCACATAGCCCCATCTAAAACACAATTTTTTGACCATCGAGAAGAGGTCGCTATGAATGGCCAGTAACCAACACACTCGAGGGTTGGAATGTAGCTAACTAGTTCAAACCGATTAACCCGAAATAGGACATCATAAGGCTTGGGATTGAAATGGACAATCTGCAACGATACTGAGGAAACTGCCTCGAACCCTTCCTTGTTGAAATTTTCTATCATGACAACAACAATGTTGTCTCCCTAGGAGAATTTAAACATGCAATGGAGAGTTGAGGGGATGACCTGATGCTTGTGCAGTCAAGGGCACCCAAGCAAGAGATTGAAGGATGGCTTTAGGTCAATAATGTAGAATTCTACATCAAATTCAATTGGACCTATTACAAGAGGAATGACCAGAATTCTCAAGGCATCATGGTGCATGTTATCAAATGTTTTCATCCCCTTAATATTTGGCATGACATCCTCGACTTTGAATCCAATTTTGCTTGCTATGCACAAAGGGCAAACGTTTAGTCCTACGCCATTGCCAACCATCATCAGGGGGATGCAGAAACTTTTGAATTACATAGGGATGAACAAGGGTTGACTATGGTTTATCCCTATCGAAGGTAATTCTTCACTAGAGAATGATATAACCTGCTTTGTCACTATCATGCCCACCATACTTTCCAAGGTCACAGACTCTATGGTAGGGGACACGTGGGCTACTTGGAAGAGCCTAACGAAAGCCTCCCTATGATGAGTGGATAGAGATATCGGCTTTAACTTTCTTCAATTGGGCTGTAATATCCACAGTGGGCTAATCCCTTTTGGTGGTAGGATGGGAGGGCTTACTTGGGGCTTCTTCTAGGGTGGACTTTGGGGGTTGGCTCTCTGGTTGTGAAAGTGCTACTTCTGAGCGGCCAGGTTTCAAGGGAGTTGTTGAAGCTGGTGGTTTGTACACCCTCCCTGACCACGTGACTTCCGTGCATATTTTTGTAGCATAGTCATATGGGACGCGATGCGTGTCTTTGGTTAGATTAATGACCAAGGGTGTGCAGGCCACCAACTCCAATGAGGTTGACTATGGGAATGCTGATGTAACACTCAATTGGGTTAGGAACTGGGAGAGTTGAGTGAGCTCTGATTTGGGCTTTGCTAGAAGGCAAGCTTGGGTGGGGGCTCCTTGTTGCATCGTGGGTGGTGCAATGACACACTTCAATCTAGTAGTCAATTGAATCATGTGGATCATTGACTCTGAGCTCGCTAGAGCCATCTAGTGAAGCTAGACTGGAAAAGGTGCAGAAACCTCATGGATGAGATCAAAGGGATCCACCTCAAACAAAGCTGATCCAGAAGGGGAGACAGAGATGAAGTGAACTCCTAAAGTTCCAACAACCCTTGAGCTTGCATACTCGGGTAGAGGCTGGCTGACTACACTAGGGTGTGCTAGTGTTGGTGCTTATGTTGGTACACCATTCTCAAAAACACTAAAAAAAACCACCAACAATCAGTGGACCAAGGGTCGTGTGGCTAACCCATGTTGGTCCCCTATGCTAGAGACCCACATTTGTCTCCCACGCCCCCAACACAATAGCGATGCACAACAAAAAATCAAGGTATCCCTCACCCAAGGCCAAAACTCTATAAATCCTCATACAATACAACGAAAACCCAGAAACCAAAGGAATCTCAATTAACATATGGCAACACAATTATATTCATGTATCAACATCCTGGGAACCAAAATCACCTAAATTAGCACAAATAAGTTCTCACATAAACCCACCACGCAACAACTATTTGTCGCCACCACCAAATTCCCTCAGGAAATCCTAAGGCATAACCACAATGATCATGTATTATATTGAGATGAATACAGAAATCTTTGGGTAGGATGTGTACATTTCACCTACACTCGGAAACAACTATAGCAGCCCATCACAGGCTTACCACACCCATGTCCTCCCTTATCGAAGCTCCTCCGTCTGACCAACACAATAGCAGTGCTTGGTAGCAACAATGGCAGCAACAACAAGCAATGGTAGCAACAACGAGCAGCGGCGACCATGAAATGCAACGAGCAATAGCAACAATCAACACCAAACGCCTCCCTATCACTCTCTAATCATTAGTAACCCATGACCTTCAAAGCCTAACACTAGTAACCCATGACCTTCATCTTCAATCCCAACTATAGGCCTTCCAAAAACCTCTTGACCCTACACTCTTTCAAATCGAAAGTCTGAGCAAATCGCTCGAGGCAAGAAAAAGTAACCTCATATTCAGCCACAGTCATGCTTCCCTATGTAGGGCCCTAAATTCACTATCCAACCTGTCTTTCTCATGGTCAGGGAAGTACTTCTCATGGAAAGCATATTGGAATTCCTTCCATGAAATCATCAACAAATCAAAGTTAGGGAACCTCAAGCATCACATGATTCTCCACCAATGATCAACATCACCCTCTAATAGAAAAGAAGCCAATCATACCTAATTCTCTTCTAGGTATGTCATTCTCTCCAAAATCTTCTTCACCCTCTGCAACCAAGCCTCGCAATATTTGCGCTTGCCTCTACCTTGAAAGTCGAAGCATGCAAACGACTCAGCTGGTTAAACCATGGGTCACCCTTAACCATCTAGAGCTACTGTTCTTAAAGGACCATGTGATCCCACACAGCATGCTCCTCAACTCCTCCTGCATTCTACACCACCTATCTTCTTATGTAATGACCGAAATTCTTAGGCAGCATTTAGGTAAGATATTTAATCTGAAATCTGGCTGTGTTGGACACTATATCGGCTACGTTTAATATTAAATGCAGGATCAATAGCGTTCTGCACTTGCATTGATGATTTCTGATCTTCTATGTGTTAGACGTTGATAGGCTTGCATCTTGTGTTAGATGCAAGGAAGCTTGCGTTTAACACCTGAGGACCTCAGTGTTAGACATGTGCATGCATGCATCTTACGTAAGACACATAGTCAGCTGTGTATAGCATTCGAGTTTTGCAGTTGCCTATATAAGGAGTAAGTCAGTGGCTTTCTTGGGAAGATTTCTTCCCTTTGTCCCCCTCCTCCCCTGGCTTGGTGTGGACGTCCTCTAGCAATACTTGGGTGCTTGGGAGCTTGAGAGAGAGAAAGAGGTAAGAATGGTTCTTGAGGTTAACTTCCCTCTCCTTCTCTTCCCTTTTTCGTGGTTGCACCCACTAACCCAGGGGTTTGTGTGGCTATAAGGGGGTTGCAATAGCATGGTGGAGGCCAATCAATGCTCGGGGAGCCTTTGGATTACAGCAAAGCTCACGATGTTGGCTCGCCTTGTGGGTGCGAGGCACACACCCAATAGAAGAGTTTTTTATTGTCTTGGGGCTAAGATTTTAATGCATGCTAGTATATTTGATGGGCCTCTAGCCTTATGGGTGTGTGTATGAATTTTTGGAGGCTAGAATGCATGATCAAGGAGGGCTTTTGCCTGGTCTATGTGGTCAATTCGTTGGACGTAGGGCCTAGTGCGTCCAACATAGGATGCCCAAGATGTTGCGTCCAACACCTGTTGGTGTGTATCGAATCTGTTCACCCTATTATGGCATGTTTAATTGTTCCTGAAATGATATATGTTGCATGTGGTAATAAATAGGTTTACTCTAGTCTTATTAATTGATTGCCTAGCTATCTGGATGTTGGTGCATGCTAATTGGTGGGGTTTGATTAATATTGGAACCCTAGGTTGTAGGACGCAACCGAGGCTACATCTAACATTAGATGCAGGGATTCTTACATCTTACACCCTAGGAGGAGATTTTGAATGCATGCTTAATTTGTGGTAGTTTAAATGAACTTAGGGAATTGGTATTAAGCTAAATGTGGTGTTAGGAATGATAATTAATCATACTTTAATTCCCATAATAGAATTATTAGGGTTTGGATTATTTAGGATAGTTTTAATTAAGCTGGACTTTGCTAGCCGTTAGACACACATTATGTTGCATTTAATGTAAGACGCAACACAGTGTACGTCTTATACCTGAGAATATATTTTTAGTATTTTTTCTAGTTTAACTAATTAAAAATTGATATAAATAATTAGAAAATCATTAGAATGATTTAGGGATTGCCTAAAAATAACTTAGCAAGATCCCTTTGTGTTGAAAATAGAATAAAAGACTTTATGACTTAGAAATACTAAGTCAACCCCCTAAATAGTTTAGATGGACATTAGGGTTTATATTTGACCCTAGGATTAAATGATAGTTTGGTTTTGGTGTGGTGCACTGAACTAGGTGTTCAGTTGCACTATTTGGGTGTTTGACACTAAACTGGTTGTGACTCAGGTGAGACACAAGCTAGTAGGCATCTTACACCTTGGCACTAGAATGTAGAGTTCTGTGTGTGCTTTGTGTTGGTATGTGGTCTTGTAAATTGGATGGGACTTCAAGACCACGGTTTTAGTTCTTGTGTGGCATCTTCTGGGTATGGTGAACTTTATACTCAAATGGTGTCTTTGCTAGTATTTTGAGTGTTTTGCATGGGTTGTCATCGTGAACTGAGCGAGGTACTCTAGAACTCAAATGCTCCCATGGTGTGGTTTTCTGAACCTAACAAAGAAGTTGTTTGGGCTGTGTTTTGAACCATTTTTTGGGGTATGTGATTTCAAATGGTTTTCAAATGGTTTCGGAAAATATTGGAGGTTTTGAAAAGATTTTCGGGGACCAAGATGCCTAAGCTTATAGCCAACTTCTAGGAACCGATGATAACTCTAGGGTTGTGTGCTATTTGCTTAAGGTGTGATTCGAGTGTGTTATAGTTTTGAGGGACCAAGAGACCAATGCTCTTAGCCAGCCTTCAGAGATGGGTGATACCCCTAGGGTCGTGTGCCGTTTACTTAGGTTGAGGTCTACGTGGTTTTGCTAGTGCTTGTGGTTGTGGTGTAAGGTGTTGGCTAAGATTGAGAGGCCAAGGTTGAAGTCTATGTAACCAAGAAACCAAGAACTCAACCTAACAAGGACACCAAGAGGGCATACCCTATTATTTGTCCTGAGAGATGACAGTTCGCCTAGATATAGGGCAAGTAGGCTTTCCTAGTTTCTAGTTAGCCTTTTAAGGGTCCTTCAGGTGAAGGAACACCGTGACGGACAAACTCCTCCATAAGGTGATTGTCTATGACAATGCAGTGCACTTCGGTTGTTACTTGTAACCAATGTCAGTTGCTCAGCGTTGGACAACATGACATGTGGTTGCATTAGAGTGGCATTGTGGTTTTTGTTGTGCCCTAATTCAGGAAATTAGACTCTGATTTAGAGTAGACCGTGGTTCTTAGAGCAATGGCTCTGTATTTAGTGTTGCTGTTGCTGTGATGGGTGTTTTGAATGCTATAGAGGGTATTTAGACACCATTGATTGTCTAGTTTGCACAGAGAGTGTGGGGGACAGATTCTGTGACTTTTGTTGTTTTTTGTGTAGTCTTGGACTTGACTTGGTAGGAGTAGCCATTCAAGTATTCATAAAGGATTTTGGAAGAACATGTATATGGTTTTAAAAGGAAAAAAAGTAAAGTGGTTTCAAAGGTATGTTTCAAAGATTTTGCTGCTTACTAAGCAATAACGAATTATTCTATTGTGGTGTTGTGGCATTGAAGTGAAATGCCAGTATTTGTTTGCTTCCGATGTGGTTACATCAAGCACCTCAACGTTGTTTGTCGAGTTGGTTGTGTGTGTTTAGGGTGGGTGTGTGTTGGGTGACCATTTTGAGTGGTCACTCATGTGTGCTTTTGATTTGTATTTTCGCAGGTACAGGATAGAAGTAGGATGCTTTTACTAGTACACATAAGGAAGAGTCATGCTACCACACATCAAGGATTCTAATGAGTTATTGTTTAGTTTTATTTCAATTGTTTATTAGATTTATTCCTGTACTCTGGTTATTAGATTTCATGAGCCCCATCAGTGAGTTGTTTATTAGATTTATTTCAATTATATTTTCATTTTTATCTTTTTATTAACATTTATCACTACAAAGAACTAAATCTAAACTAGTACCAGAAGAATCCCACCAGTACAACTCCCTAAGACCTCAACCTACTCTAACTCTCTTGATCCTCTAAAGGTATCACTCATCCTTGGTCTATCAGATGATTGTTCAACCTCTTGGTCTTTTGGTCTATAGACCCTCACCTAAAGTCTTTTGGTCCTCTAAAAATACAAATGCTCAACCTTGGACTCGCACCTGACCCTCTAGAGATATTAACCATCCCTAGTCCATCAATATAATCCGACAACCCTCTTGGTTCCTAGAAAATCATAAAAAAACCAAACATACCTCATCCTCAGCAACTAAGTCTTGACCATCCAGGAGTATCAATCATCTCTGGTCCGTAACTAGATGCTTTAGCCTTTCGATTCCTTAAAATCATGAAAATCTTTTCCAAAACCTTTACAAATCATACACATTTCTTTCCAAATACTTTTTGGAAACCATTTGAAAATCATTTCAAAAGCCATTCTCAAACACACTACCCAAAAAAACCACTAGCAGCCACGTGACTAACCCACGATGGGAACCCCTGTTGGTCCACTGTGCCCCCAACATAGCAATGACTCATGATAGAAAACCAAGGTGTCCCTTGTCTAAGGCCAAAACCCACAACCCTATAAATCCACATAACATATGGAAACATGATTATATTCATGCATTAGCATCTTGGGAACCAAAATCACTTCAATTAGCACAAAAGGATTCTCACACAAACCCACTACACATCAACTATTTGCTACCACCACCAGATTCCCTCATGGAATCCCAAAACATAGAATTCCCTCATGGAATCCCAAGGCACAACCACAACGATTTTGTATTATATTAAGATGAATAAAGAAATCTTCGAGTAGGGTGTGTTTTCACCCATGTTTAGCAACAATTGTAGCAACCCATCACAAGCTCATAGCACCTACGTCCTCCCTCGCTGGAGCTCCTCCGTTTGACCCACACAATGGCAGCGCTTGGCTGCAATAGTGGTAACAACAACAAGTGGCAATAGCAACAGTAAGCAACGACAACCACGACAAGCAACGAGTGGCGGCAATAATCTACACTGAATGCCTCCCTCTCACTCTTCAATCACTCTCTTCCTCCTCAACTCTCTCATAGAATCCTTTCCTCCCTCTCTCTCTCTCTCTCTCTCAAACTCTAGATCCTCCCTTCTCCTTCTCTCTCTCGACTATAGGTGTGAGTTCGATGCCACCCCTCTTCTCTTTTTATAACGACCTTATGTGTGACACTATTTATGAATATTATTGTCATAGGTGATTGTCCATATACACACTATTACAAGCTAGTATTGTAGTATGTTGGTGTTTGTCCACTTCCTACTCCACACATTCACAAGACACAATATGCCAACATGCCAGAGGTGACAAATATCACCACACAAATCAAAGACCTATCTAGAAGATGCATCTACCTGGAAGTAATGCCTTAACCTTTGCTTGTTCACTTGAACAACCAAGAACATAAATCTCTTAGTTGTGGTCTCTTTTTTTATTTCAATTGTATGCATGGTACATCCCAAGACCATAGGATGAGATTTTAGGAGAGGCTTACTGATATTCAATGTGACTCAAAGGATCTCATAATTCATGGTCATCTACAGAATCCAAAAGTTTTCCACATTTCTCATTGCCTTCTCAGTAAGGTAGTCAAGTGGTAACATGTGAATTTGGACCCGGAACGTTACTAGATTGAACTAGCAGAGCAAGGATCATCTCTGACCACATACCTATCCTACTTGATACTGTGGCTCCTAATTGGGGTCCACACCCATTTAGGTTCTACAAATCTTGGCTATTATACGCAGGATTTGAGGCACAGATTAAAGATTTTTGGACCCATAATGAGTTCCCTCTATCAATGTGTACTCCTGTATCCCTTTTTAGTCTTAAACTTAAGAAGCTGAAAGCTCTTATTAAGGAATGGATTATTCCTATTAAGGGGATCAGAGCCAGTAGACTTAGAGCTATTGAGGCTCAAGTCTTGAACTTGGATATGCAAGACGAGAATAATATTCCCATTAATTGGCGTCTGAAAAAGGAGTTGAGGTTTGAACATTTGAATCTACTTAAAGAACAAGAGTTATATTGGAGGCAAAAGTC
>JAMKQA010056520.1:0-22311 GCA_024699735.1 Posidonia australis | reverse complement strand
GTATTTCCCATAAACAGTGTGGCTATCAAGACTTGGTAGGAGTTTGGGGGGGGGGGGAGGTTAGGATCCATGGACATTTGGAATTTGTAGACTAGAGAGATTGGAATGGGCCATCGATTGATGGGTTTGGTTGATTGCACCATGAGGTAATGCATGGGAATTGATTAGTAGAGGGGTACTCCAGGATTGGGCATAGCTCATCTTTCCCACTCCTAGGTCATGTGAGTGGCCTTCGTATGGGATTGGGGCATTGAAGAAGGACCTGCATTGGCCTATAGAATTGCTTCCTTGACCCATAGATGTCAAGCTGGTTGGTGTGTAGAGAGGATTTGTGTGAGAGTGGTACGCCTCTATCATCTTTAACTGACTTCCTTGATGGTTTCCTAGAAATGACCCAAAAAAAGAAAAGATACAGACTCTTTATAAGACTAAACTGCACCCTACTACAAGTGTCTAGAAATGTAAAAGAAAATACAAACTCGAATGCAAATGGACACAAAGAAAATGTTTACAACTCTGTTTAACTAGTAAACTAAAGATCCAAGATTGTATCTGTTACCCTATAACCTGTAAGTATGCAAGCACAACCAATCCACCCTGCAAACAAGGCACCCAGAATGTTTTTGCCTGACGTCGCCTATGACAGAGGCAGCAAATGTCATCGCTGATGAGGTAGGTGATGGAAGAAGTCGTCGGTCAGTTAGGCGACACATGCCCCTAGCTGGTCTAGTAACCTAGGTCTGTCTTGGACAGACCAGACGATCGAATAAGGTGATTAATAAGCAAGTTTCAAATCAAAATGTAGATTTTATTTGTTAAAAATAAGTAATTAATGGATTGATTAATCCTACGTTCTCTCAACCTGTTTGGGTTCCAATGGCAAGGGGTGGCTGACTTCAAGGACTCTAGTGGTCACTCAATGGGATTTGACCTCGTTAGTATGACTCTTTGACCTTCGTTATGGTCCACGAAGAGGGCCTAGACTATGGGTTTCTCTCTCTAAAGAGGGGTCCACATCCTAGGTTTTTGTCGTTAAGGATCGGTCCTAGCAAACTACAAAGTAATAAATAAATACAAAGTAGAATAGTGTCAAGTACCTACTAGAGTTTATTACAGACTCAGGGAGAAAGATGGAGTCTGAAATATGCATCTAGGACACATTAAGTTTCTCGGTCTAGTAATCCCAACCAAACACGAGCATGGGTGAGCAATTGGCACTGGCTTGGTTGACCTGTCTTGGTTGTTTAGACTAGAAGGAGACACTTAACGAACTTTAACTTTACTATCACACAATTAGTTTCCACCTTATTGGTGGACTAAAAACAAACCCTAAGAAACCATTAAAAAACCAAAAAGAGACAGGTGGACAGGATTTTTTGTTTTTGAATTTTGAATTTCAAATTTCAAAATTTAAATTCATCAATTTCAAATTTCAAAATTTAAATTCATGAATTTCAAATTTGAATTTTGAATTTTAAATTTCGAATTTTTTTTATTACTGTAGATAAAAAAAACGGCATAGACTACTAAAAACAGATGATATACAGTGAAAGCACGCTGATTTACGACGTCGCCGATGACTGTGGTGCTTGTTTATGTCACCTGCTTCATCGTCGACGAGACACGATGCCCCTTAAAGAGGCGGCTGAAGCGACACGACCCTAATTACTAGAAAAAACCGAATAAAAGGCCTAGTCATTGCGAAATCCTAAGCACGTGATATTCTAGACCTAGAATAACACCTAAATCTAAAAATAAATGAAAATAAAAGGAAGGGAGGGATACTTATGTAGTACGAGGGTTGGCTTAAACTTGTCCCATCGGGATAGCCAAAGATCTGTGGATGCAGATTTAGGAATGATGTTGGTGTAGATGATGTCGTATGCACTCACGTCAACACCTTTTGTTGTGATCGCCACTTGTCTTTTTCTTTCACCGATTGATAAGACACCTTATGGGAGTTATTATAGTGGATGTGATGGATGTGGGTTCTTGGCTCACTAGATCGACGGTCGGATGTCGTCTAGTGGCCTCCTCGTGATATGTAAGATCCTTTCCTTCAAAACAAATAAGAAAAACAAGAGAAAATGGATTAGATTAGGTGTAGTAAACAAATAACAAAAGAAAAACTTAAACATGCAACAAAATACTAACCCGAGGTTAGTTCTCCACATGCATATGCCACGGGCTACTCTCTGTCATGTAATGGATTTATGAAATAATAAATGAAATAATTGGAAAACAATATTCCCTTCACCATTGTACGTTGTGGAGTGGATGAAGAAATAAAGGCTATAGGTAGAACTCCGGAGGTGCATGTAGGCTTGTATTGAAAGGATTTTTATGGATCTAGGATTCTGACATGATTTCGATAGGGCTTCACCTGATTTCTCTATCTATAGGCAACCCCTCTCTAAATTTGGAATGTCTCCCAGAACTCAAGGTCTGGGGGTCTATTATTGGCATGAGGACGTAAGATCTTGTCAAAACCAAGTCAAGAAAATATTTAGATATTGAATCTTCTCGAAAATTTGAAAAATGAGATAATTGGGACTCATTGTCGGTGGGACTAGCGACATATCTAGATATGTCGACACAGAGTTCGACGACGGCCTAGAAAGTTCTATATTCTGGTGTAGAAAAATAGACAAAAATCGTCTTTCACAAACTAGTTGCCATTGCTTGTGGCAACAAGCTCTAAATATCTCCATGTTTAAATTAAAAATCAAAAATCGATTCAACAAATATCCAGCAACTGTAAACGACTTGTTTTGATCTTTTCAAACTCTCTCGAAATCGCTAGAATATTCTAGAAAATATTTGAATTCAAAATCGAATTTTTAATCCAAATTAAAACTTAAAATCACATTTAAAAGATAAAACCCCCAATAATTACGAGAATTATGTTAAATATATCTATAATAAATTTTAGTCTTCTAATTACATAAATATTTGGAAATTAAGCACATGTTGAAATTATCTTTTTAAACTATAAATATTTCTAGCATTTGAAAAGGTGATAATTAATATCATATCTCGCTTTTGAACATGATAAAAATATTTGATATTAAAACCAACGTCATCCATTAGTCTAGATGTTTCTGGAATTATCTCGTATTAATAAAGATTTATATGAATTCCATAAATAAATAGATACTTAGAAAATCCTAAAAATTATAATAATCATGGGAAAAATTATGATAATACTAATAAATATCTCATATTATATTAATGTCTGTGATGAGAAATTATCTCAAGAAAGAATTCCAGGATTCCCGGTTGCCTGTTGTTGTGGCAACGAGTCTAGTTGCCTGTACCTATGGCAACGAGACTAGTCACCTGTACCTATGGCAATGAGTCTAGTGGCCTGTACTTGTGATAACAATCTAGTATTGTTGCGTTCTGTCCCAATCTTTTATGTTAAATCCATAGAAACTCCTTGAAAGTATGGAAAATACTCAGAAATCACATGAAATCATAAAAACACCTTCTTCAAGGTCAAAGTATTCAAATCTGTCACCAATTTGAGTAAGATGAGAGCGTTAGCTCTACCATAGCTAGTGACTCACACCAAAACGTTCAAAAGACTCAAGCTTGCCACCAGCTTATGCTGATTAGCATTGCCACAGCTAACAACCTTGAATCAAATAAAGCTGAGAATGTTTTTAAGGAAAAACATGAGATGTCTGGAAAATAGAGTAGAAGATCCCTAGCCTTGTGATCTTGGGTGCTTCAAAGGTTCCTATCCTAGATGACTCTAGGAAATGCGAAAATGAGATATCTATAGCATGTAGCAAGCATCAAGTAAGATATTAAGTGACAAAAAGGGCAAAACAAGGTAGGGTAGAAGCATCAGCAAGGCAAAAAGAAGATGCAACAAACCATGCAAGTGAGGAAAGCCAAAAAAATGTTGAAGTCTAGCATCCCCAGTGGAGTCACTAGTTCCTATGACCATGTCAGTGACTACGCTATGCGTGGTGCGAAGGGCCACGTGCATGAACCAATAAGATCACGACAAGATGGTGAATCTGAGGAAGGACACTTGACTCGAAAACACCATAGCAAAAGCAAAATAACAAAGGCTAAGGAAATTGAAGTCGCCACCTACTCTATTAAGCAGAAAGACAAGGAAAGTAGGATGCAAGAGATGGAATATGCATGCAATAACGTAAGTAAGATACCAATTGATGTTCCACACCAAATGGATGCAACACCTAGGTCATTGCATGCCAAAGAAAGGATGACGACTCCTGTTATAGATGGTGTAGGTGTTAGGTAACCCCATATGCCAGACGAATCAATTTTTCTTGGCTAAATTGCTTGCACGTGTGGCTATGCAAATGTATGTTTTTCCCCAGAATGTATGCCTAGAGATGGTTGCTTTATGCCATGCCAAAGTGTGAGTAAAACATGTGGGGAAGCAAATATGTAGTAAACCATGTAATCTAATGCTCAACCAAGCTATATGTGTTTTAAACTAGGGCACTCAAGAATAGGAAACACGTCGCTACAATCTACTAGGGGTGTATACTAGATCATCGCATCCAATTCTTAGAACTCCAGATGTTAAGCATCATTGCCCCAATGGATGAATGCCAAATGCCAAAGCATGTGCGAAATTCTGTGATGTTAAATGCCATGTAAGAGTGTGGATAAAATATGTAGGAAAATAGATCAGAGTGCTAGAAAACCAAGATCAAAGCAAGAAACACATGTTGGTGTGTGTGCTCTGCTTTACTATTTGCTCTAGATCTGGCGATCCATGCTAACTTCCTGTGCCATTCATTCACACTAGGGACTCACGGTTGAAGCTCGTGTCAATGACTGGCACTCTCAGTTTTATAGAGCATGTAGCGAGCTTGTCATTTCATGTTGATTAAATGAATTGATGAAAACCAGTAATTCGATGCAGGGGAAGCTACCATAAGCAACATCAAACACTTCTAAAGATTAAACAACGACCATGAATGCTGCACTCTTCTCCCCACCTCCCTCAATCATCATTGGGTTTTGTCGTCCCTCACGGCCATGGGATCAAGTTATGTGTTTTGAGGAGCCATTCTGATGCCATCCAAGGGTAGAGGAAGCATGAGGAGAGCACATGATGCAATGCTGATGTAGTGTAAATCAAGTGTAGCTCTTCCTCATCCTTGTTGAGACACACAAGAGTTCTGGAGCTCTGTCGACCATGGAATAGGTCATGAGTGCAAGAGGATGCCTTGAGTGTCTCGGAGAATAAATGGAAGAAGGAGGCATGCTTGGATGGGTCCCACCTCGTGCTCAAGGGCTGACGGCCTAACATGAACAAAGAACTAGAGAATGCATGGAGATAAAAACTCTGGCAAGCATGGGTAAGTTGACATCAGTAAACATCAACAAGCTAGAGGAGGAAAAAACTATGCTAATTGCATGGGTGCTTACTGTTGTACGTGAATGGGTGTGTCTCTTGTCGTCGAGCTTGTGACAGTTCTCTGACATGGTTTCCAAGATGCGACGAAGGCAAGGCAGTGTCAGGGTGGTACTGTGATGGCCTAAAGGCATGTTGGAGGTGCTTTCTGGATTATGTAAGACTTGGACATGCTAAAGATGCTATGAGGATGCTCGATTGTGATACGGATGGCCAACGACTGAGGTGCTCGACCACAGAGGATGTTGTGTGTTGGCTATAGTGTTTGGTGGCTGGGAGTTAGAATGTAAGCTTTTGGATGAAATGGCTATGGGTTTTAGGGAGGAAAGGGTGGTGTAGTGGCTTGGGAATGCCAGGGAAGGCTACGTGTGGCCGAAGATGTGGTGGCTGCGATGGCCAATGACAAGAGGAGGCTGTGGTGTTGTAAGAGGGTTGTCATTGGCAAAGTTGGCTTCTAGACCGACAACATCATCATGGACGAGGTGGGAGAGGTTAAATAGGACATGGGAATGCATGGTGAATGTGGATGTGTAACTAGTTCTAGATGAATGGCTAAGAGTGGATGAAGAGGGATAGGATTGGGTTTAGGATTGAGATGAGAGCTATGATGGTCAAGACACGTCAAAGGACACACTTAGATCCATGCAAGACAATAGGAAGTAAGGAATTGATGTTCCAAATGTGAATGAACCGACCAATATATCAGCTGCTGCTACTAACTCAAGGGAACCACGCTAGTCACCCACGCTAGCTATTTGTGCTAGATAGTCGTGGTAGCAAGTCACATGGGTGACACATGCGGGAACTATTTCTCGGCCTATTGCATGGATTTTGGGCCTTTTTCCTTGCATGCTCGACCATCAAAAGGACTTCGGCTTCTAAGACTAGTGGTTTAGCTAAGATTTAGGGTAGGTTTATGGTCATGAGTCAGTTTGGAGATGCTAGGTAGGTTTTGGTTTTAGGAAATGCATCGTCGCAACTAGAGTAAGCTCTTCTAGTGGAATCCATGGACAAGTGGTTGCAAAATTGGGGTGTTTATAGTTAAATATCCTTTTCATGCTTGTGGGCCTCATATGACATGGCAATACAACCAAAGAATAGAGAGAAAATGTAGGTCTTCAATCATCAAAGCTAGTCCACAGTCTCTTAGAACTCCCAACATGACTAAACATAGGGCCGCCAAGAGGAATCTCATTGATGGCCCTCGTCTCCCACATTTTAGTCTCATACTCGGTATTATAGTCAAAGCCCTTCAATGTGGCAATGCTATTCAAGTAGATGACAACCCGCAATAGGTGGGACAGCTCCATGGTTGTGGTGGAAGAGCTGAATAGATACAATTAGAAGAAGTCAGGCATCGAGCTCTACACAAATGAATCCTAGCAGTAGTCGAAGTCATGCATCATGTAGATTGGATTATACTCAACTCTCCCAGTAAACCCTAGTAGAACAATTAGCCATATATCAATGTCATTGAAGAATACTATGAAGGGCTCCGCAACAGACTGAATGATGCACTAGGTCAACCCATCCTCAGTCAAGCTCTTCATCATCTTGTACATCTTACGAACCGTAGGGATGGTCTGAGAGTGGCCATTGCTATAGTAGGCATTGAAAGTATAGCATTGGGGGCACAAAATCTCTACCCCCATGTAGCTAGTAAGCCAAACCTATTAAAGAGTGCATCAACTGCTAATTAAAGCAGAACAAGGAACAAAGTATTGGTAGAAGCAACTATATTTTACCTACACCAGAGCTCCACAATTGCAAAAGTGTCGATAGTGATGAAGTGTGCGATCTAGTTGTGGTAAGTCTCTACAAGGATGATAGGGACTAGATCTATTGACCAAATCACCACAACCAATGTGATCTTAGCCATATCGATAGTGACTGTCATCCTCCCATGACTAAAAACTAGCTTTCCCAGTAAACTAATGACAAAGCCATTTAGCCACAATTCATCACCAAGTACTACACGTTTTCGGGCCACCTTGTTGAAATATTCCCAGTGCAGCATGGGGGTTGGGTAATTGGTACATATTAGCCAACACCCACATTCATTGGTTGAGAGTTTAGTCAGCTAGCTAAGAACTAATGAATAGCCATCATGTTGGATGAACATAGTGGGCCCCAGCAGCTTAGACATGCCATAGATATGCTGGACCTCCTCCACAGTCAATGTCATTTCCACCTTTCCAAAGTGAAAGACATGGTGGGCCAGTTTCCAAAACCAAACAGTAGTGCACAAGATGTACCAACACACCTCCACATTGGCAATACCCAAAAGCTTGGTGGAGATACCCTAGAAATGTAGCTTCTTACGATCATCGACGGTGAGCTCACTGATCCATGCCCATAAAGCATCAAAGCGATGGACAGGTGCCACCATGGTTGGGAACCCCTACATGAGAATGATCATTTTTAGCAAGAATTGCATAAGGAAATGCATATCTAGAAAAGTGTGGGCCAGAGAATCAGGCCAAGTGGCCACCCACCAGTTGCATGCTTAATCCCCTCCTAGGTGTGTTTCGGAACTTCATAGCGAGTGTAAGAGGGCAGATCACACAACAACAAGAGCAATGTAGCAAACACCAGAGAATGCCTGAAGAGAAAAGTGGGTGTGTAGACACCCTGATTTTCCAGCCACTTGTCAGCAAACTCTTTTGGAAGAGCTTGCTCTAGTTGCGATGAGGCATTTCCCAACACCAAAATAAACCTAGCATCCCAGGCCAGCACAAGACCTTAAATTTACCCTAAACCTTTGCAAAATTATTGGCCTTAGAAGCCCAAGCCCTGTTGGTGATCAGACATGCAAGGAAACGGGCCCAAAATCCATGCAGTATGCTCAGTAATAGGTCAACATGTGTCACTCGCGCAACTTGCTACTGTGATTGTCTAGAGCGGATGTCTAGCATGGGTGACTAGCGTAGGACACTAGTGTGGATGGTAGTTTTGGGGGTGTTGTTGATGAAGTCATCGTCACTTCCACGTACATCGACGAATCTGTGATCACCACTTGTCAATTTGATGAGACCGACTGTCTAGGCACCTATGGGAGTTGTGGTTGGATTGGTGGTGTGGGTTCTCGATTCAATGGGTCAGTAGCAAGATGCTGCCCATAGCTTCCTTGTGCTATGTAACTTGCTCCTTTCATTCAAAATAAATAAATTAAATCTAGATTAGTCTAAGTGTAGTAAACAATATCAAATAAACAATAAATAACATAAACAAATGTAACTAATACTAACAATTGGGTGGTCCCCGCATGCATATGCTATGGGCCTATCTAGGAATGCAATGGATCTGTAAAAAAAAAATTGGAATCAATACTCCCTTGACCCTTGTGCTCTTGGTGTGGGGTTGTAGACGTGGAGGCATAAACAAAGCTTTGGAGGCACATCTCAGCTTAGGATTGGTATGATTTCTATGGAACTAGGTTGTCTCGTGGAGATTGGATAGAGTTGGGGCCAAGGATTTCTCTCGGGGTCTCTCTTTTTCTCTCTTAGGTCCTCTCTTTTCATCTCTTCTAGGGTTTCTAAGATCCTCCTTGGACTTTTTGAATTGACACCCTTTAAACTCTTGACCTAGGTTTCTTCTTATAGAGTTTGAGCACCAGATCTCGTCAAAGGATGAGTGGAAGATATAGGGCCAATATTAAACTCTCCTAAAATGGAAAAAAAGGGATATTTGTTGTCGTCACCTATGGGATCGATTGCAGCATCATCAAGCTACCGCATGCATAGACGACGAGGCTGAAGATACCTTTTCTACTCGGCACAAAGAATAATTACCTAAAAGGCAATAATATATTCCATGTCGGCTAGTTGCTAGATGTACATGTGTCGAACAACCAAAAAGGCAAAATTTCAGAAATTAAGATCCCAAAATATCTTATCATGAATCTAGTCACGAATCACAACCAAATCAATCCTTTTAAAATAATCTTCATAATGGATAGATATTTTAAATAGATTCTAAATTCAAATCAAACATAAATGTTAAGTAAATCAAATTTAAAATTTAAATCTCCAACAATTACAAAGAAAATATTAGTTAACATATTTGACTTAATTTAGGTTCGTAATTACCTAGATATTTTTGATTTTATCTTTATTTTTAAACATTATCATGAATTTAGTGTAGTTATAACATTTAAAAATGTGATAACTTATCATAAAATTTCATTTTTGTTTAATAAAGGTATATGATCATAATTTCATGTCATCATATTTCAAGCATTTTCCTAAATTAATTGACATTTATAAAGATTTATATGATCCATAAATATTTAAGTGCTAGAAAAAATGTAGAAATTATAATAATTATGGAAAAACATTATAATATTTTATAAATATCCTATGTATCATATTAAAGCCTATAATGACAAAAGAGTTTGAGAGAGATATCTAGGAGACTTGTTGCTTGTTCTGATGGCGTCGAGTCAACTCAGTCAACGCTTAAATTGGCGATGAGCTCTATTGCCATTAAACTAGTGAAGAGAATAGTCGCCACTCTGTACGACAATGAGATAGTCTTTTGTAGTTTACCTCCTTTTCTTTTATTTTAATCCACAGAGATATGTTAAAAGCTCAAAAAAACTTCAGAAATTCCATAAGGTCTTAAAAACATTTAAAATACTCAAATCTACCACCAATTTGAGTAAAGTAGGAGTGTCAGCTCTACTACAGCTGTCAACTCACACCAAATAAAAACATTCAAGGGACTCAAACCTACTACTTGTTCAAGTGTGTTAGCTCTGCCACAACTAACAACCTTGAATTATATAAAATCAAGGATGATTTTTAAGTAAAATCAAGAAAAATCTAGAAAATGTGTTGTAAATCCTCAGTTGTGTAATTTAAGGCACCTCAAGGTTTCCTATCCTTAATGGACTCTCTGAAATGCGAAAATGGGATATTTACATATGCCCTTCCTTAGAGATGAACTTGGAACAAGATTGACTTTAATGTAAGAATGATATCTCCATTGAACATTTCCTAAAATAAGGAACTCACTCACTTGCAATCTTCCACAAGGGATGGAAAAAAGAAAACCACCTTTTGGTTTTGAGAGTGTGACCATGCTGGTGGAATCTTGCACGACTCTCCAAGGTGCGTGGAAGCACACGAGGAGTCCCGATACAGTCACAACGAAGGTGGTGAATCTGAAGAAGGAAACTAGACTCTGAAACACCAAAGAAAGATAAGAAAAAGATATAGAAAATGAGTCACCACCTAGTCTTTTAATGGAAAGACGAGGAAAACCAAACACAAAAGGAAAAAACCAAAGAAATCAATGCAAAAAAAAAACACATGCATGCTCCGTGCCTAATGGATGTTGTGCACAAATCAATGCAAGCCATAGAAAGGGTAAGGATTCTTGTTATGCATGGGGAAGGGGTTAGGCACCCCCATGCGCCTGAAGAATTCAGTGTTTCTTGGTTTCCTACTTGCTAATGGTCTATTGTGTGTATGCTTGTCTACTCTGAATTTACATGCCTAAGATGACTGCGAAAATATGCCAAATCGAAGAAATGAAATGAATAAAAAGAAAAAATGATATCCAGGGGACAATGTAGGCATTGAAAATGCCACTTTACTATACGCCCTTGGGCGATGAGGAAAATCGTGAAAATTGAGAATACTGGGAAAGCGTCACACAAATCAGCGAAAACTTGAAGAAATCCGAGGAAATCAAATTGGAGAAAATAATCCTCATTCGGGTCAATGTTGGCATTGTCAAGCCTATTAATATACGCCCTCGGGTGATGAAAATCCAAATTAAATCAAGATCGTGAAAATTGAAAGAAGTCCAGGAAATAATGTGAAAATCAAAGTTTGAAACGAGTTGGAAATGCGTGCATGATACAAGAAAGAAGGCATGAGGATGCATGTAAGAAAATGGGAAGCAAAATGTACAAAAAGAAAGCATGTGTGGAATATGTAAAATTCTAGGGGCCTCTATGCAAAAATCACCTATTCTGAATTAAGGATGAGATTCTAGGGCTATATTAGTAAAAATGCTTAGGACAATAGATTTTATGTAATTTTAATGAAGTTGGGGGTTAAATGTGCAAAACTATTCATTTTTTATCAAAATCAAGATTCCTAGGGTCCAATCTGCAATTTGGTCAGTAAAACATGTGTTTATTGTAATTCTGACTCATCCTCCTCCATGGCAAACAGTATATCCTTATCAGGGAATTGAGTCTACAAGGGTTGATACTTTGGCAAGGGTAAATCTGCTAAGTGATCTACCACGACCTGCCCCTTCATAGATTTCTGAGTGACAAAAGTAATATCAAACTGAGATAAGAGCACCTGCCACTTGACGCATCTACCCACCAGTGTGGGCTTTTGAAACAGGTATTTCATAGGATCATGTCGACACAGTAATAGAACTGGATATGCCATCATGTAGTTCCTCAAGCGTTGTGTGGCCCAGATGAGGGATAAGTAGACTTTTTCGATTGCGGTGTACCTAACTTCGCAATCATTGAACTTTTTACTTAGATAATAAATGGCCCTCTCCTTGCGTCTTGTTTCATCATACTGACCCAAGACTGCGCCCATTGAATGTTGTGTTACTGACAAATAGAGCAACGGAGGACGCCCTGGTGTTAGAGAAACTAAGACTGGTGGCCTTACCAAGAGCTTCTTGATTTTGTCAAAAGCTTCTTGGCACTCTTCACTCCAGTGGATCTATGCGTTCTTCCTCAAGAGCTTGAAGATAGGCTCATAGATTGGTGTCAATTGAGCAATGAACCCGTTGATATACTGCAACTGCCCTAGCAACCCTTAGACTTCTTTTTCTGTTGTAGGAGGTGGCATCTCGAAGATAGCTTTAGCCTTGTTCGGATCTACCTAAATTCCTCTTTGGCTGATGATATAACCTAGTAGCCTGCCAGATGACACACCAAATACACACTTGTTGGGGTTTAACTATAGCTTATATTTTCACAAATGGTTGAACAGCTTCCTAAAACAAGCAATGTGTTCTTTAGGCTCCATTGACTTGGCTATCATATCATACACATAAACCTTGATGTCCTGGTGTATAAGATCGTGGAACAATGCTGTCATCGCCCTTTGATATGTGGCCACAGCTTTCTTGAGCCCAAATCGCATAACTTTGTAATAGAACACTACCCATGGGGTGATAAAAGACGTTTTCTCCATATCATCTTCTGCCATTCTAATTTGATTATAACCTGAGAATTCATCCGTGAATGACAACATTTTGTGTCCTGCAGTATTATCTACCAATACATCAATGTGCAGGAGTGAAAAATTATCCCTTGGGCTTGCTTTGTTTAGGTCCCTATAATCAATACACATTCAAACCTGACCATCTTTCTTAGGCATCAAAACCACATTAGCTAACCACTCTGGGTAGAGGATGACCTTTGGAAAGTTAACTTTGTACTGCTTCATGATTTCCTCTTTCAATTTCAACAACCATTGCAGTCGTCATCTACGGAATTTTTGTTTAACCGACTTGACATTAGTCTTAAGCGGTAATGTGTGCACCACTACCTCAACGTCTAGCCCAACCATGTCATTGTAGCTCTAGGTGAAGATATCTGCATATTCTCGAAGGAGCTCAACAAGTTCTGCTAAGGCCTGTGCTATGAGTCTAGTGCTAATTCACACTTCCTTGACATCTTCAGTGGTGCTAATGTTTACAGACTTAGTTTCCTCTTCTACATGCAAGTTTGGGCCTTCTAGATCATCGTCATAAGGCTGGAAATCTAGTGCGTCATGACTTTCTTGCTCTATGTCTGCATCATCCTCCTCTTTATATGCAATAAGTTTGGGAAGGACTTCCTGCTGGAATGATGGATCCGTGTCTCCAAAGGTATACATTTTCTCAGCATTCTGCCCTTGATGATGTTTTAGAATGGTTACTGTAACTTTGGTCTTCTTGTATGCACCTCTGACGATCTCAGATTCTACCATTTTCGAACTTGCAAATGTACCTGGCTGTTTCACTTCTTTCACAGCCTTATTATGTGGACAAATGCTTTTATTTTTATGGTTTTCTTGGATGGTCTGTGTTACGGGTGGGCAGCTGTCCTCTGACTGACTGATGTGAGTGCTGCTGCCCGCATTCTCTCCTATGCCTAACTCAGGATCTTTTGTTTGGACTCCATTGCTCAAGTGGGGCCAAGACTGATAATACTACCTAGACCAACCTCCTGGCTGATAAGAGATAAACTCCTCTGGTCTAGCATTCAGTGATCTGTCCTCTTCTAGGGCCATAATAGTAGACTGACCTTGAGAAATTGCTTGCTCCGCAATGTATTCTGTCATTACTGCTTTTCCCTTTCTATGCTTGAGTTCATTCTGTGTGTGTCTTCTGCCAGTACCGCCAACTACTCCTGAAATAGGACTTCCATGTCACTAAGCATGCTGTCAACTTGTGCTACTACAGCATCCCCCTCATCTTCATCAGAAGCAAAATCCACATAGTAGGCACTGGTAGTTTCTAGTACTCAGGTGGTGATTTCCGCTGTCCTGACTATAACCCTATCAATGTTGACTGATATACTGATGATGCTGCAACTGAGGCTGCTCCTATTGAAACTGAGACTACAACTAGATCCGTAGAAAGACCTTTGGCTGACTCTGGAGGTGGCAATGCCAGCATAGCGATCCCTAGTGGAAAGGACGATGTCGAATCTATTATACAATCCGCAACATCTTCCTCAGAGTAGTAATCCTCAACACATATCCACTCTGATCCATTGATTTGTTTACTCTGTTTAGACTCTACAAGAATAAGACTCTGATTGGGATCTTGCAATCCTGCACTAACAAAGTTATTTAAACCCCATGGAATAATGAGCTTTCAGAACTTACGACGCCTTGAGAATCCATCTTGCTGTTTCCACTCGTATCCCAGTCCTTTGAACTCTTGTCTTTTCTCATTGGAGATTGGTTCAACGATTCCTTGGCCAATCCACTCGAGAGGTGCTCCTTTCTCGTACCCCCACCTCTGACACAGATTCTCGACCACAATAAAGGATTGCCAAAAGCACCTAAATGGTTGGCATGCTCGAGAATCGGAATGAAATTGACCGGCTCAAAGCGATCGACACAATATAGTACATCAGAGGGCTTGGGGTCAAAATGGACGGTTTGGAGAGATACTGAAGAGATTGCCTCAATCTTCTCCTTTTCAAGATTTTCCACCATTACAACAACTATGTCGTTGTTCCAATAGAACTTAATCATTTGGTGAAGATTCGAGGGGATAACTTGATGCTTGTGGAGCCAAGGGCGCCCAAGCAAGAGATTGAAGGATGGCTCGAGGTCAACAACGTAAAACTCAACCTCGAAATGAGCAGGACCAATGACTAGAGGAATGATTAAAATCCCTAGAGCATCATGGTGCGTGTTGTCAAACGCCGTCATTCCTTTCATGGTTGGGGTAATGTCCTTGGATTTAAATCCGACCTGATTTGCAGTTCACAGAGGGAAGACATTTAAATCGATGCCATTATCCACCAAAGTAAGAGGAATGCGGAAATTCTGATATTACACTGTGATGAATAGGGGTTGGTTATGATTGCTCCCTGTCGAGGGTAGCTCTGAGCTAGAGAAGGAGATCACCTGCAGCGTAGCTATCATCCCTACCATGCTTTCCAAGGCTGACAGTTGTATTGTTGCGGAAACATGGGCGGCCTGGAAGACTTGGAGAAAGGCCTCCTAGTGTTCAATTGATGTATGAATTAGGTTCCAAATGGAAATATCTGCTTTAACTTTCATTAATTGGGCCGTGATGTCAGCTACAGGTGGGTCTATCTTGGCAGTGGTGGGGTTAATTCCTGGGATTACTTCTTCAGGGATATGATTGGGAAGATTAAGTTGTTGGCTGACTAGGCTTACTTACCAGGACTAGGGCCTTGTACACCTGTCCTGACCATGTTACCTCAGTACACATTTTTGTGGCGTAACTATAAGGCATATAGTGAGTATCTTGCATTAAGTTAATGACAATGGCAGCATGGGCCTTCAATTCGACTAGGACCATGGCTGGTGAAGTGGGTATTGGCATTTGATGGAATAGGTCGTGTTTTGGTTTGGCTAGCAAACTGATTGTTGATGAAGAGGATTGCATGGTAGGTTTTACGGCCGTGCGCCTCAGTCTAGCAGTTAGCTGGATCATGTTGACTACAAAACTGGAAGCTTCAAAAAAAGAGTGGTTGAGCTGATAATAAAAAGGATCAGAGATGTCATGGATGAGAAGGGAAGGGTCAAAAGGTGCAGCCTCATCAGAAGAAAGGAAATGAACTCCTGTAGTTCCAGGTGCATGCTCAGGCAGGGGTCGGTTGACTATATTGCTATGGGTAGATGATGAAGAATGAGGTGTCACTGTAGCTGGTGCAGACTCTACCTCCTGTGTGTTGATAATGATGACCTTCTGGTCAATCAAGTACTGAATTGCACCTCGGAGTGTAAAGCAATTATCTGTAAAGTGCCCCGCGGTTCTATGGTAACTGCAGTATAAATTTGCTTTAAAGCACCGTAGAAGTGGGTTTGGTGGTGGGCAAATTTCTGGAAGCCTCAGAGGTGACGCAACCTTATGAAACAAGGCACTCAGTGGCTCAACCAGAGGCTTGTAATCCCTCTCTTGAGGTCATTGAGGTCGTCTTGGTCCATGGTAGCGCCCTTGCCTTGACGGTGCAGGCTGGTAGACTGGCTCAGTGGTGGTGGTGATTCGTGATGTGCGTGGTGCCCTAGGTGCAGGAGTGTAGACTACCTGAATCTGTGCTAGTGAGCTCACCACACTAACCGGCATAACGAAAGCTCCAACATATGCTACAACATTCTTGGTAGTGTCCTTCTATCGTGCATATCCAGTGTTGCCGCCATTGTTGTTGCTGGTTCCTCCTGAAGCCATGGTTTGCTTGGCAAATGCTGCTAATGTAGGAAAATTTCCGCTATGCAGTGAGCTCTCGACACGGGTGCCAACTTTAATTTGGGATGCAAAGGTGGAAATAGGCTGAATGCTCAACAGAGCCCCTGTGGCTGGCTACTCTCCTCAGATTATTATCTTGATAGACTCTTTGTCAGAAGGTCTATCGCGAACTTGTGAAGCGAGGGCTCGTCAGTGCCCAACGAACTCTCCAACGACTCATGGGGTTTCTGCCTTGTTGCGACTAGGTCCTCGTACTTTTGGACCATGTCGAGATTGAACGAATACTGCTCCAAAAAAACCTGGCTGAGGTCATTCTAGGTCTTAATGGTGGTCATATCCAAAGATGTGAACCACTTTAAAGCTAGCCCTGTGAGGCTCTTTTGGAAGAGGCAAATAAGTAGTCTCTCATCAGCTTGTAACTGAGCAAGATTGCCACAGTATGCCTTAAGATGCGAGATTGGGCACCTTTCACATTGTATTTTTCAATCTCCAGGATGTGAAAGTTCGGAGGGAGTATAGCCTCTGGGAAGTAGCAGAGGTCCTAGAGGATTAATACTGGTGATCCCCACACTGCATTTGTTGTAACATTCTCTCCAAGTCATTCATCCTGGTGAGAAGTGCATTTGGGGTTGCTGCTGACATTGATTGTGCAGTTGGGGTGGGTCTCGTGTACGCTGTATTTGTAGCACCCATGTGCTCCTCAGGATCTATCATCTCACCACCTGGTGTCGTGGCATGATGGCCAGCATACCTGTGCATGTGTGTTGTTTGTGATGGAATGTATGTTGAGGCTTGTATCTGATGCAAGGATGTAGGAATGATAGTCCTTCTATCTTGCATATCCAGTGTTGGATTCATTGTTGCCGCCATTGTTGTTGCTGGTTCCTCCTGAAGCCATGGTTTGCTTGGTGAATGCTGCTAATGCTGGAAAACTTCCGCTATGCAGTGAGCTCTCGACACGGGTGCCAGCTTTAATCAGGGATGCTAAGGTGGAAATAGGTTGAATGCTCAGCAGAGCCCCTATGTCTGGCTACTCTCCTCAAATTATTATATTGATAGACTCTTCGTCAGAAGGTCTATCGCGAACTTGTGAAGTGAGGGCTCGCCAGTGCCCAACGTACTCTCCAAACGGCTCGTGGGGCTTCTGCCTTGTTGCGACTAGGTCCTCGTACTTTTGGACCATGTCATGATTGAACAAATACTGCTCCAAAAAAACCTGGCTGAGGTCATTCCAGGTCTTAATGGTGGTCATATCCAAAGATGTGAACCACTTTAAAGCAAAACCTGTGAGGCTCTTTTGGAAGAGGCGAATAAGTAGTCTCACATCGGCCTGTAACTGAGCAAGATCGCCACAGTACGCCTTAAGATGCGAGATTGGGCATCCTTTTCCATTGTATCTTTCAATCTCCAAGATGTGAAAGTTTGGAGTGAGTATAGCCTCTGGGAAGTAGCAGAGGTCCCAAAAGATGTAATACTGGTGATCCCCACCCTGCACTTTTTGTAACATTCTCTCTAGGTCATTCATCCTGGTGAGAAGTGCATTTGGGGTTGCTGCTTACATTGATTGTGCAGCTAGGGTGTGTCTCGTGTATGTTGTATTTGTAGCACCCATGTGCTCCTCAGGATCTATCATCTCACCACCTGGTGTCGTGGTGTGATCGCCAGCATACCCGTGCATGTGTGTTGTTTGTGATGGATTATATGCTAAGGCCTGTATCTGATGCAAGGATGCAGGAATGATAGTATGTTGTGCTAGGCGTGGTGTTGCGTGTGGAGTAACAACTGCTGAACAGGTATGGCCAGGTTCACAAGCCGTTTTACTCCTACCAGCCCAAACGGCTGACCACTAGAAGATGGAGGAATATGCTGTGCACTCAGTGGCAATGACACTAACGGCAGGGAAGTAGCGCCTATCGTCGAAACAGCGAGAAGCTGTGGCGATGGCTGCAGTGGTGTTGTGACTGGTGCAGCATGGAATGCTTAAGTTGGCGGGGACGGATCTTCAAGAACTGGACAAACAGGTGTAATCAAAGTATGATCTAGAGAAACGACCATGCTTTGCAGCCTCTATGCAAAGGCCAGAAGCTGTTGAGACTACACAGTGATGGAACCATTGGTAGCAGTACCGAGCGCCGAAAGAGCAAGCGGAAGGGATGCAAAGGGGGCTGGAGGTTCAAGGATCTTATGGGTCAAATTCCTACTGATGAAGCAATCGTAGTCAGCTGTGTGTCAAGTGGAGATGAACAACCGAAGGACAGGACATTATCAAATCAGATTACCTAGTGGTGGTCACAGTAACTGCCTCAGTCATAGGCTCCAGACCAATAATGGTCTACCAGTGTCCCGAAATCGGAGGACAGGGAACTCCAGGTGCTTAGAAGTGGCTGTCATGGAGTGCAAGTGGGGTAACAGATGTCAAAGTAAAGGAAGAAGGAGAGGTAGAAATAGGGATCCCCTCAGGAGCAGCTGGTACAACGATCTCTGAGGCTCGTTGGGCCATAAGGGACCGTGAATGCGTAAGGATGGGACTACGATTCCAAACTGGAAGTCGACACCTATGAGGAGCTATCGTTGGAAGTGAAGAATAGCTCAGGGAAAGACAGTCGAGAACAATGCCTCAAGATTGAGGTCACTGAAAGGAACTCCCAGGCTTTGACCAAGGAACTCGCATACAATACTCTACACCTGACAAAGGGAAAATAACCTAAGGTGTTAGCAAAGAAGAAAAGGCAAAACAACAGAAGAAGCAAGTGAGCTATGCAATTGTTTGTTAGGGTGGTATGAATGGCACACATGTACATGAATGCTACTAATATGTGCTTTCTCACCATGCATGTCCCACATGAGGTTGACCACATGGGACGCACTCATGGGTTTGGGTTTTGACTATGGTCAGAAAAGTATGGTTCCCATTCTAAATCTTGGCGGAAGAGCAGGCAGTGAACGGGTGGTGCGTTGGTGGCCTCGTCTCTTGCAGTAGCATGGAGCTGTATCCTCTACTAGCACTGACACGACCCTGAACACGAGGGGACAAACTAGCAACACGCTTTCTACCAAAGCTATAGAACGGGCTACTAGAATTGTCCTTTGCAAACTATGGGTGGACTCAGAGGTGAAGATGCATGCCCTATATGATCAATCATACAATATGCTTTTGTGTCTTTTACTTGAGTTTTATAAACCATGGGGAATTGTGAGCATTTGTCTTTAATTATTCCTTATTATTTGTTTGTCTAAGTTTATGTGTTTTATTTTAACCAGATAGCGAGGCAATCATGTCTCTAATCTCCTAATCATGGTAAATACAAAAAGGGGAAGAAAAAACACAATCATGACATCTAATCACTCTACCAACAAGCAAAAGGCATGAGCATGGCATGTGCTAGTGTAGTGCTCACAAGTAAGTGAATAAAAGCAAGCATCACAACAAAAGGCATGAATTAAGTCATGTGCATGTGTGGTGGCATAGCAATGGTGTAAAAAGGCATGTATAGTCAAATATGTGCAAACAAATAAAATAAGTAAGCAAACACAAAATGTACAGACCAAAGACAAGCAAAAAAACTAAAATGAAAACAAGAATCTCGTTATCCCCAACGGAGTTGCCAGTTCCTATGACCATACCAGTGGAACCCTGCACGGCTCTCCAAGGTGCGTGGAAGCACACGAGGTGTCCCAATATGGTCACAACGAAGGTGGTGAACTTGGAGAAGGAAACTAGACTCGGAAACACCAAAGAAAGATAGGAAAAGGATAACGAAAAGGAGTTGCCACTTAGTCTTTTAATGGAAAGACGAGGAAAACCAAATACAAACGGAAAAGAACTAAAGAAATCAATGCCAAGAAAAACATATGCATGCTCCGTGCCTAATGGATGTAGTGCACAAATCAATGCGAGCCATAGAAAGGGTAAGGATTCTTGTTACACATGGGGAAGGGGTTAGGCACCCCTATGCGCCCGAAGAATTCAGTCTTTCTAGGTTTCTTGCTTGCTAATGATTTGTTGTGTGTATGCTTGTCTACTCTGAATGCACATGACTAAGATGACTGCGAAAATATGCCAAATCGAAGAAATGAAATGAATAAAAAGAAAAAAAATGATATTCTAGGGGACAATGTAGGCATTGAAAATGCTGCTTTACTGTACGCCCTTGGGTGATGATGAAAATCGTGAAAATCGGAAATACTTGGAGAGCATCATGCAAGTCAGCGAAAACTTGATGAAATCCAAGAAAATAAAATTGGAGAAATAATCCTCATTCGGGTCAATGATGGCATTGTCAAGCCTATTTGTGTACACCCTTGGGCAATGAAATCTAAATTAAATAAAGATCATGAAAATCAGAAGAAGTCCAGAAAATAATGTGAAAATCAAGGTTTGAAATGAGTTGGAAATGCATGCATGATACAAGGAAGAAGGCATGAGGATGCATGCAAGAAAATGGGTAGCAAAATGTACAAAAAGAAAGCATGTGTGGAATATGTAAAATTCCAGGGGCCTCTATGCAAAAATCACCTATTCTAAATAATGACTGAGATTCTAGGGCTAAATCAGCAAAAATGCTTAGGAAAACATATTTTATGTAATTTGGTTTTGAAGAAGTTAGTGGTTAAATGAGCAAAACTATGCATTTTTGGTCAAAATCAATATTCCTAGGGTCCAATCTGCAATTTGGTCAGTAAAACATGTGTTTAATGTAATTCTGAAGAAATTTAGGGTTAAATGTGCAAGATAATGGACTTATGTTTGAAAACATGAAACTTCAGGGACTATTATGCAAATTTACCTTACAAAACTTGCATTCAATGTGAAATCAGTGAAGTTCAAGGTTTAAAGTGCAATTCTGAACACATTTGAGTAAACACTTAAAATCATGCATTCAGAACAATTTCAATGAAATCCAGGGTTTTCTATGCAAATTATGGGCTTAAGATGAAGTGAAAGTAAATTAGAGGGTTTATGTCAAACATTAGAGCCTGGAAAACAATAACAAAAAGGTTCAGGGGTCACACTGCAATTCTTCAAAACAAATCATTATTAAAATGATTAAAAATCTCATGTGGGGGCTTAAATGCAAGAACTAAGGACCTAATTGCAATAAAAGAAAAGATAGAGAGTTTTTTAAAATGAAACTTTTATTATTTTATTCTTTAAAAAAAAAAAAAGAACAACGGCCATCAGTGACGAAACCCCACCGTCGACGGCCATCTGGGATGTCCTTCCAGGCCATCTCGATGCTTGATCTGGCATCCAAGCCCATTGGGAGTAAGAAGGAGGGAAGACGAACACATCCAGTGGCTCGAATGGGGCACTAGACTATCAAAGGTTGCTTCCCACCTCCCTCACCGTCGACACGACTCCGACGATGGCATCGGAGAAGAAGAGGTCTCTAGAGGCAGCAACGCGGTTTTTCTGGGCTCCAGGAAGGTTGAGGGCGTAGAGAGGAAGGTTTTCCTCCATCCAGAGGCAAGATTTGTGTCGTTCCTCCTCCTCCCGATCAAGCTCTAGTTTAGCTCTGGCGATGACGACTGCAGGGAACATTCAGGGCTTGAATCGAGGTGCTGATGCTTTTGAAGAATTGAGTGAAAGGTAAGGTAGATTTTCCAATGCTCTGAGCAGAGCTATGGTGAGTGAAACGCCCGGTTGATTCTCGCTATAGACCTTCTTCTCCAGCGACGACAAGGATTGCAACCAGCGAGCTTTTCCAGAGGCTTCCAGAGTGGATGTCATGGCGTCCAGCGGGGTGGAGAAGCAAAGGGGAGTCCATCCTGAGCTAGCTGTGATGGAGGTCGCCAGAGCTCACCGGAGCTCGCCTGAACCTTGAATTCTTCTCATCTTTAAGCTTTTTTTCTGATTTGAGACTCCTCTGGTTGCTCTCTTCTAAAGAAAACTCTTTGGTTGCTCTCTTCTCAAATTTTCCAAGTTTTTTCTCTTCATTTTTTCCCCCTCTTTCTCTCTTGCAAATGGGGGGGGGGGGGGG